>JAHWFP010056549.1:58697-90664 GCA_023313725.1 Lithobius niger
GGGGGGGGGGGGGGGGGGGGGGGGGGTCACAGAAGAAATGAATTTGGCTGACGAATTATTTCTATTCATTTATTTAATTGTATACCTAAACTAATATTATTGTTAGAGCATTAACCTCATTCCCAAAAAAGTACACGTACAAAATTCAAGGCCATTCAAGGCTTCGACAACAAAACTTACAATTTTCAAGGTTTTCCAAGCTTTGAATTTTTGGTTTTTCAAATTTAAGGCTTTTCAATGAATTCAAGGCCGTGTACGAACCTTGAGTAGAACCTCGAATATCTGTCGTAATTAGGACTTAGGGGGTATCGGATAATCGAAAATGACGGATAACCGAATTAACATAATTAAATCGTTGGTGAACGCATGTTAATGGAGTTGCCAATGCCAAGGTCACTAAAGCCAACTAGCAGTAAAACAAGGTCAGCTCGTTTCATTTTTGGCGCAGAGGTTAAGATGGGGACCAGGTGGCTGCCTGGGTAGTGGGAGTTGAGGGAAACCGTAAATCAGTTTCTTCTACACATAACCGAAAGGAGGAATGTGGGTTAACCGAATGTCTCGATTAATTGATCGTCAGATAATCAAGGTTCTACTACAGTTACAAATGTTTGAGAGTAGTTAGTAAGGCTGTACCAAACACCAATTTTTCAGCCGAACCGAACATATCTTAATTGACCCGAACTCTTAACAGTATTGAACCGAACAAAAATGGACCAAACCAATCACCTTTTAAAATAAAACTCACTTCACCGAATTCATATATTTATCAAAGTTCAAGTTTCTCAACAAATGCAAATGTGTTCACGTGGACTAGTAGTGCACAGATGTTGGAAACTCGTTTCGAGCATAAAGAAATCTCTTCTACTTTTGTATTATCTGTCGCAATTCTGAACGGTTAGAGCTGGGAACTAGTGGTTTAGACCACCAGAAAGCTGGTGAAAAAAATCCTTCAAAATGATGCACTCAAACATCAAAATCTGTCAGTTAGAAGTGCAAATACTTTCGGTTCGGTAAATTTTTTTTTTTGAAAGGCGAACTCTGAACCGACCACCCTCTGTTTGGCCATGTTCGGTTCGGTATAGCACTAGTGGTAAGAAATTAATTTTAACTAAAGTATGTCGGATTTTGGAGGAGTGACAACATCATAAATTAAATCAGCAAATTTGTGAATAAATGAGAATAAAGCATTGTGTTAATGCTAGATTGAATCCAAATCACACACATGAATTATCGTATCATAACCGGACTTGTCCTTGATGGAGTAAACACCCCCCCTGGACAAAAGTAATGTTAGAAAATGGCTTATGTTTAATAATAATAATAATAATAATAATAATAATAAACTTTATTGTAGCACGTGAAAGTACAAAGATCGACAAATTCAAGAATAAAAATTGATTGTGCCACAAAGGGCGAGGTTTAGGCACTGGGCCCATTCTTACACCTAACCCAAACCATCATGTAATTATGTACAATGTCAGCAGACAATAGCAAACACTAAAGTAAACAAGAAGATGGGATACAGTGGGGGTTGGGGGAAGGGAGGGGGGGAGAGACAGAGGGAAAAAAAAAAGAAAAAGGGAAGAAAAAGAGTGGAAGAGGGATGGTGACCAAGTTATGAATTAAACAAGTGACAGAATAATTGAGCCTTGAAAGTTCCAACACTAGAACAAGATTTAATGACTTCGGGCAAATCATTCCATAACTTCATGCTCTGAACCAGAAACGACGTTTGGTATTTAGTAGTACGACAGCGAGGGGGAGTGAAAGGGCGGCCATGACTGAATCTTGTTGGATAACTGTGATCAGCCAGTGCAGAATTAAATAAGGTAAACAAATAAAATGGTTCTTTGTAATGCAGAGACTTGTACACAATTGTGAGAGAATGCAAAGAACGTCTCTGAGCCATAGGGAGCCACTTGATAGTTTTAAAATAGTCTCTTACACCGTCGAACTTTTTAAGATTAAAAATGAAACGTATACACGCATTTTGGATCCTCTGAGTCTGATTGAGGGAGGATTTGGTGGCGTTAAAATAAACTGTATCACAGTAATCCAACAATGGAATAACTAAGGCAGAAGAAAGTTTAACTTTGGTCCTAATGCTCAGAAAATGTTTACACTTAGAAAGAAATCTAATCCTTTGCATGGCAGCACGACATTGTGTATGAATATGCGACTCCCAAGTTAGGCACTGATCGAAGATAATACCGAGGTTTCTAGTAGAATTGCAAGTTTTAAGCGTAGTATTATTAACAGATATAGTATTATAATGACTGAGATCGTAAATAGGATATTTTTGAAAAAGCTGATGTGTTCCAACAATGATGTGCTGGAATGATGTGCTGGAATTTAACACCATCCGTAAACATTTACCAAATTTACTGTATTAGCCCATGACGGTACTACCAGGGTTAGTTACTGATGGCTTAGGACTTCGAGGACCAACCATTGGAATTAAACCCAAAACATGGCAGCCTTGAACAAGTTGCATGCCTCACGAAAATAAATTGTCATAAAAAAACTAAGCAGTCCAGGAGTATAAAAATTTGCAGACATAATAATTATACAACAAACAGGGCTAACGACTACGTAAACACAGTGCTAACATCAGTTTCAACTTAAACAGTACTCTGAATGATAACATCCATCGGATGTTCTTTCGTCACAACGCTTGTTACTACTTCCTAAATAATTTTTAATGTTTTATTACCGTACAAGTAGTTTAAAAGTTGCTTTATTTCCTCAATATTCACGATTGTTGAAAGTGCACTTCAAATTCTGTATGCCGAAGGAAAAGTCAAAATCAGCGACCATCCTGGTCAACTATCCACAGAGCAGCGAAGATGCAGGTCGATTACAACTATAGCAACGATGCCAACAATAACATCAATTAAAGTAATAAAAAGATGATATTGAATTAAATTAACCAAAAATATATGTTCCAAAATACCTAATTCAATCGGAGTTACGCTTTAGGAATTTTTTTTTAACAGGGCCTAGAACTGGGCGAAAGAACTGATCGTTCATTAGGCTTTTTAAAAAGATTTTGAGACGACAATACAGGGTGTTCCACAAAAAACTGACGACCCCAGATTTTCTACGTCCAACTTTTCTAGTTAGCATCCCTCAGAACCAGGAGAGGACAGAAATCTTCCCGTTTCATTAGATTTGATTTCTATCCTATCCTGGTTCTGAGGGGTGCTAGCTAGAAAAGTTGGACTTAAAAATCTTGGGTTGTCAGTGTTTTATGGATCACCCTGTATATCGTCACTTAAGACTAAAATTTTTTAATGGCTTTCAAAGCAATGCGTGTGCAAAAATAAAAAATACTAAAATAGGCATTTGTAAGGTTTTTGAGTTCCAGTATGAAACCTGTTTTTGATGTGCGTTTAGTGGCACTGAGAACAAGAACCAAACACCTGCAATTAATACATCTGCATCACAAACTTATTTACTTTGTTTAGCCCACTACAATAGCGGTCACAGCTTTAAACTCTACTACTGTATCATAACTTCCGCACTGAAACCATTTTTTCTCCAATAGGGTTGTCCATTCATGGAACCATCTCCCTAACGATATTGTCTCTTCCACATCTCTTTTACGTTATGGTGCACTTTTTCCTGCTCATTAATTTGTCCTTTTTCCTTCTTGGGCATTATAAGCTTTGCTCTTGCCGTCACTTTTATATTATTATTATTATTATTATTATTATTAAGTAGATATAAATCGCTTAACTAATATAAAGGTAAATTGGAACTGCACCATCAGCAAAAATCATACACTAGAAATAACATAGTACATCAAACCACCTTTGCCTCATTAAGTGATGTGACCTCTATTCGAACCAGCGAATCAGGCCATCACCAGATCACCATACCATACCATATTTACCGGCATGGTCATGTGTCCACTGGCATAAAAATAACTGGTTCAGAGAGTTACATTTATGCCACTGGAAAAGTGGCCATCGGTAGTGATCTGGTGGTGGACTGGTTCGTCGGTTTGAATCCTGATTACCTCACTTGAATGAAACATACAGTAAGTGCATAAAGATGGCTTACTGCACTACGTTATTTCTAGTGCTATAACGGTTATCCGTTTAAACGTTTAAAAGAAAATTTACGTGTATACGTTTTTCTATATTGCTAAACGATTAACCGAATCTGATTATTTACCTCATAACAGCACAAAGTTTTAATTCAATAAACGTTATTTGTGACTTTATTTGGTAGTTAACGTTAAAACTACCAGAATATTAGCTGCTTTCGCTGCATCCAACTTGTTCACGCTTGTTCAGCAGCTGTAAAACCTGTACTTCCGGTTTTAGTGGTGAAATCGAAACCAGCTTCGGTTAGGCTTAAGTCGCGACGGGTTTTAACCGCGCTCACCGGAAACGTAGCGGGACACTGCAGAATGGATGAAATAATATCACCACGTAAACCAATTAAACAATTAAAACTTTTTTTTAAACAATTGTCTACAAATTGTTCAAAACAACTAACCACTGGATGGTTAACAAAGCTAAATTCCAAAGCGTGCCGACTGATCCAAGATCGTAAAACAATCGCAAATGTGTGAGGATTTCCCGCGATTCCTGCTTATTTTATTTTTTTTTAATTTAGGCTATTGTTTAACATTTGTTTTGTTTCAGAATAAATACGATTTGTTTACATAACGTGTGATTCGTGCGTGTTGCTTAAATTAAAAAAAATTAAATTAGTAAAACGTAGTTATTGAATTTTATGTTCACATTTTTTTTTGTCTTAGTTTGTTGCGTTGTTGTTATTAACGTTCGATTTTTCACGGTTTTCGGTTAACCGAACGTTTAATTAGGTCGTTTAAACGTTTAGCAAATTACACGGAAACTGCTAGCACTAGTTATTTCTAGTGTACGATTTACACTGATGGCTTGATTACCACAACAATAACTTTAAAGAAAATAGAAATTTTTACCATCAGCCTTAATGTGATTATCCAGTAAATCACAGATCAGCTCTTTCACAGAAGTTTCCATCAACTTTTCTCCATCTATCAACCATGGCGTCTGGCAGAGTTTACGAGAATATTTGTTGTAGCGCCCTGCGGTAAAAAGAAAACAATCGTTCAGCTTGGTGGAAATGCGACACTAATCTACAGATTAGGAGATCAGCAGTAGTAAATCTACAGATCTACGAATATGGGAGGGGAGAGGAGACTTGCTTGTCCTGCTGAGTGTTCCATACCGGTGTTCAGGTATCGGCAAACATGGGGTGAGGGAGGGGGAGCAGTTTCTTGAGGTTGGGAGGAAACCTCCGAAACACACCTGACACCATTTACCAACACTCTACGTACACACACACTCCTGATGGGGAGGTAAATAACCACAGCATATAGGTCATCATCATCTACCTTATTGCTAAGGTTAGCTCACCTCACTTTTGCTCTTCTATGGTCTCTTTGTTTCCCATTAATGAGGAAAGCTGGGTACCCAAGCTTTAAAAACCTAGTCTTTTTTTTCTCAAGGCGTACTTGTGCTACGGCTTTGTCAGAAGAATGGGCAATGATCCTACACATTTTGTTGGGCCCTAAAGCTTGCTTCTGGAAGCTGGAGTAGCAGGATCCGTAGGGGCGCTGGTTTGCTGTACAGTCCATAGGTGATCTTGCTTCTCTTCCTTACACGGTTGATATCTAAGAAAGGAAGTGCAACGTAAACCCCCTCTTCCTTGATGAACTTGATGGAAGGGTGCCATGAATTGATGGAGTCGAGGATGTTGTCAACAGTACTTTCTGCAGTACTGTTGGCAACATCCTGCACTCCATCAGTTCGTGACACTCTTCGACACTCACGAAAGAAGAGGAGGCTGCCCTTCTTAGATGCCAAGCTTGTAAGGAAGAAAGACAAGATCACCTAGGAACCCTACAGAAAACCTACGCACACAGGTAGAACGATACCCTTCGGATCCTGCCACCTGCACTTCCAGAAGCGAGCTTTAGTGCCCAACGAAATGTGTAGGATCTTGCCCACTCTTCTGATAAGCTGCAGCACAAGTACACCCTGAGAAAGAAAAGACTAGATTGCTACAGCTTGGGTACCCAGCTTTCTTCATTAATGCGGAAACTCGTGGAAGAGGGCAAAAGCAAGGAGAGTTGGTAGCTTAGGAAGACAGTAGTCGACAATCATCCATATCAGGGGTCGAAATATTCGGAAGCACAGGGGCAAATTGCACTCCAAAATCGCACTTTGCACTCCAGAAGCAACTCTTCGAGTGCAAAATTGCACACCAAAGTTGAATTTTCCATAACTTTTGAGCCGCACAAGCTACAGACTTGCGGTTTACGGCATTTTAAACAGCTTGGAATTAGATTTCCTGTGGCACCATTCCTGTCAAAGAAGTTAAACTTCATATTTTACTACTTTTGGTTAAACTATGTGTATAGGTTTTTCAGTTAAATAGCTAAATTAGTCAGTTTTAAGCAAAATGCAGGAAAACAGTAGATATTATTGAGATGCTGAATGTTAAGAATTTTCGATGGCAATAAAATAGGAGACCACAGTGTTGGTTTACATTTTGGTTTTGCACTCCAAAGAATTTTTTTGCACCCCAGTAACAGATTTGGAGTACAAATTTGCACCCAGATCAAAATTTGGAAATTCAACCCCTGCCATATAGTCACTTCCCGGCAGGAGTGAGAGCATACGCAGAGTGCTGGAAAATATGTTATTAGGTGTTTTCTGAAGTACGTTCTCAACCTCAAGAAACTACTTCGGCCGAGAAAGACTGACACGAATGCTGTGACTGCTCCCCATTCTTCCCACCGCCTCCCTCAAGTAAGAGTGCAGAAACCTGCCCACCGAATTGGAACACGCAGGAAGACACTTAAGTCACCTCCATTGAGAGCTACATTTCTCCCCCCCCCCCCCCCTTTCCCCGACCCAGCCCTTAGTTACTAGAACAGAGATATGTGGTGTATTGTGTGCCCAGCAAGAATTGCAAAGTTGTCTACGTGGGAGACACACAGGTGCCTTTTTGCTCGTCTCAAAGAACATGTGGAGGCTATTCGCAACTACCGCAAGAAACGGCATCCCAGATTACCATGCGCCACAAGCTCGAAACACAAGACCTGTGCTGGGAAAAAAAGACTGTGCTGTTAAGGTTAAAAAACGTCCTACACGATAGTTATTAATGCACACTGAAGAGTCACTGGCAATGAAATGAGTAAGGCTGGGCCGATACCGATCTCTACCGATATTTGCAGTATCGGTATCGGACCGGGATCCGCAGGTAAAACCCTCATAAATCAATAATAAACCAAACCGAAGATATTTTCACTTCTCGTCGACCGAATTTGACGTTTGAATACACCATTTTGAAGGTTTTTTCGCCAGCTTTCCAATGGTTCAAACTGCAAGCAGCATTCTCTTACTGTTAAGTAGTTACAAGGCATAATGTTAAAATTTTAATGGGATTTTGTGTTTTTAAATGATTTTAGCTATGTAATATTATTTTAAACCAATAATTTAAAAAAATAATTATATTTATTTAGGCCAATACTTTGTTTATGCAATGATTTCAAAAGTATTTTTTTTTTTATAAAGACATACTTCAGTATTACATTTTTCGATCAGTTGGGAACTTGGATCAGTTATTAGGGTTTTGGTATCCGTAACAAAGTTGATCGTCCTAGCTTTACTAATAAGATTAATGTGGTAACAAGGAAAAAAATGTGAATTCAGTTGAATTACAGTACTAGATGTTAAAACTAAAGAAAACGTTAATTTATGTAGAAACACACACTTATGTCTGGTTAAATATAAATCTACAAATGTTTTTCTTTATTAGGGACTTTTATCAATTTATTTTATTTATTTGAAATACCTGCAACGCCCCAAGGAGCAATTAAGCCGTTAAAAAGATCGGTATCGGCAGATTTTTTTCTTTGAAATCAGTTATCGGATCAGATCGGTAAAAAGTGGTATCGGCCCAGCCTTAGAAATGAGTCAACCAAAACGCAGTGCCCATTATAAACATTACGAGTTGAGCTTACGAAAATGTTCACGTCAGGCCCAAACTATCCTCCCTTCTCGACAAGCAATGGGCGATCAGTTATGAAGCGCATTATAGATCAGTGGTTTCCCCACTCAAGGCGCACATTTGAAAAAGCACCTCCTCATCTTGTGATTTGATGTGACAAACTTTTGGTGTTTTTTTGTTGCTGGAGTTTTGATGGTGAAAGGTTTCACCTGAAATTCAATGACGAACATTTGTGAGCGTTTCCCCTGGGGTGGTAATATTTTCTGAAGAAGTCTTTTAATACCACTGTAATCCCCGTTTACCGTTTTTTTTTCCTGTGGATTTTTTTTTTGTTACTACTAAATGTGGATGGTTTTATTATTATCCTGGCAATCACCCAAGTTTAGCAAACAAAAACATGACTTAAACCTGGTGCCAAATTAAGTAACGGACTTATGCTATTGGGCGTGATCTCTCATCGATTTGTAAGATTTCCTACCCATTAGCCAAGAAATACAGTGTTTACGAAACTTGGTTTTACATGTGTCTACCAGATCGGTTTTCCCATAGGGTAAAAAAAAAGATATCACTACCTAAATTTCCATTTGAAATTTGTGTTCCAGTTGCCGCCATTTTCTTTTGCAAATGGTGAAAAAAAAAAAAGACAGTGGCAACAAATTGACAACATAAAAAAGATTGGCAGAAGGTTCATGTAAAATTTACTTCAACTGTATCCAATGTGTCTCAACACGTGAATAATTTCTGCACAGGAAACACTGTTTGCTATTTACCAATTTTTCGGCACTTTTACTTTGGTTTATATTCATGTTGATTTACTGTGACGTACGCAACACCAAAAATTCCCATTTTTCTCAAACTAGCGAATTTTCGTAAACTTCTAAACGGGTTTTCTTCGTCAGGCTATGCATGTGAGACGCGCACGCACCACTACCTGTCAAGATTCTACTCCAACCATCTGCTACTTTCGAACTTTCCACTACTTGCTTTCCAGATGGCCTTGCATCAGCTCTCTCGTTCGTCGTTTTCACTTTCTGTGTGGAATGAATCGTTTTCCACTGTGCACGCCGCTGCTGGGAGAAAATTTATCCACTTTGTCTGAAGTTTCCCACTAAGTTCTGGGGTTACGATTTTAGCTATTTGTTTGTATGCAGGTTCCTGGATGTTCATTAGTCTGATTTCTTCCTCTTGGCAATGCTGAATAGCAATAGCCTCTAAGGCGCGGAGGTGCGCCGCTCCAAAGGAGTTTGACTTCAACATTATTTCAGTTTTTTCCCAGTCAATTTGGTGTTGTGTTTTGAGGCTGCGGACCGTTATCCCGTTTTTTCTGTCTCCTTTGTAGGTGGCTCTTGCGTGTTCTCGTATCCTGACGCTAATTCGGCATTTCGTTTCCCCTACATAACCAGATAGGCATTCCCCACAGGGTACCCAATAGACCACTCCTGATGCAGATGGCAGTTTTCCCTCGTCGTACCTCTGGTCATTATTTTCCTCTTCTCCCTCTTTATCTCCACATTTTCATTCTCAATCCCTCCACCTTCTATTTCAATCTCTCTCGCTTTCGTTTTACTCCTGGTTTGATAGCGATGTTTAACCTAACCTTCCTCTAATCTTTCTTTCTGCCCGTCTTAACTTAGAGACTCCGTTTCTTGCCGTACTCCTTCTTGCTCTTACAGCACTTTTCTCCCAAGCAACTTTCGTACATTCTGGGGGTTACGGAACACGCAGCGGACTCCTACCTTAGTGAGGACTCTTAACTCGCTCACGCTCACCTGACAGATAGGTGACAACCTCCAAAGGTTTATCTGTTTCGTCCTTCGTTGTATCTTTCTTTTCACGCTTTCGCTTTCTTGATCGCCTCGTTAATCACTCTGGCTGGATATCCCATCATCAGATACTTTTCTTTTGTCTCCTTGAACCAGGTTTCTCCATCTTTCACTTTCATGAGTCTGTTCCTTATTCTCATCATTTCACCTTTCATAACAGCTAGGAGTTGGGACTTTGGGTGTCCCGAGCTGTATCCTATGCCTCTCGTCGTCTGTGTCGGTTTTTCAAAAGGCTTCCTTTTCAGTTTTCCATCCCTCCCTCTCTCAATCATGGTATCCAGGAAAGGGAGTTTTCGGTCTCACTCGGCTTCATCAGTGAATTTCAACTCGGTGGACCACTGGTTCAACGTCTTCTCGGCTGCGGCAAGCTCTTCAGTCTCTTTCCGTGAATGTATCATCCATGTAGCGGACCCATATTTTCAGCGACGAGTGGTGCTGTAGTACGTGTAGTAGTTTGAGAAAAACACTGTTCGCCTGACAAACGTTCAAATGCAGTAACACAGCGATGCTACAAAATGGAACAGGCAAACATTTCTGATGAATGAAACGGACTTAAATATTTTATAAATTTGAATTTGAATGTTAAAAATTCAACTTAACTAATCAAATTAGGTAATATTTAAAGTAACTTACACGCTTTTTGGTTTGTTAATTTAAAATGTTGGGAATTAAATATTTGAATAAATACAAGCAGGATACCAAGCAGTTTCAAAATAGAAAATTAATAGATGGTGAAATATCACTTAAGGTAAATTAAATAATCAATATTTGAGGAAAATGTATAAACAATCACCTGCTAAAAACAGCGGCTTTGCTTTGAACGTTACTTCGTCATACGAGCACGGTTCATTTGGTGGTACTGGAGGCCAGGTCAAAAATCTAAAAAAAAAATTGAAAACCACTGCATTAACATGATTTACAACAAAACCAAGCTCCAATACTAATTCTTGCTATAAAAAAAATTCTATATAGTGTAGTATAGATGTGTTCCATTAACGTACATCAGACATCAGCCGAAATTGGCTACATTCGCCAATGCAGCATTGCGCTGATTTTATGCAGCAAATGTTAATCAGCAACCCATAACTTTTCTGTAACAATTGCTAATAGATGCACTGATAGTCAATTTCTTGATGTTGCATTTTAGGCCAGCCAAAATTTCAGGTTTCATATTACGTATGAATTTGTGATGAATGGTTTGTTATAATGGAGCGAAAGAGCAAAAACTGTTACAGAACAGACTGAAAATTATTTCTTTATTGAATATACTGTAAATTGCGTATTAAAAGTCCACACGAAGCTAAAGCCCACCCTAATAAAATGCCAAGTAAAAATCTTGAAACAGTCGACTCCACTCATTAAATCGTAGTTTTTCTGCAGAAAACTTAACTAAAAGCTTCATACATTTAACGAAATCAACCTTCTTATCCAACGTAATTCCCAATCGTGAACTCCAGTGAGTTTACGCCGTCGTTTTCCAGATATTGGATTGAAGTTGGCATTATTTTCTGTGCCAGGATAGGTTTACCCATACCAACTTCCGGCACCGGTCACTCTCTCCTGCCAAAGAAATTTACTACCAACTTCACACCAAATTCCTAGAAATTTCGCAAAAGCACAGGAGTTCCCGATCATGAATCATGTTTGATGTTACGAAGATTTGTGTGGTTAGAAATTATTTTTAACTGAACTGTGCTTGATTTGAAGGAGTGATGATATAATGAACTTAATATGTGAATAAATGAGAATACAGGCATTGTGTTTTTACTAGACTGAATCCAGATCATGTACGTGAATGATCGTATAATCGCCGACTTTATTGTGATGGCAAAAACATGCTACCAGGGCATGTTTCATTTAACCCTTTCCCACTCAATCCGGCCGCAACCGCCCGCGAAAAACGCGGCCGTTTTTCCTCAATCCGCCCGCAACCGGCCGGCATGCTTAGAGTTCGTTTGGAGCGCATGGAATGGCTTGGAATAGGTTTAAAAACGCGGCTGAAAGCTTGTGGTGGTTGCCGACAGATTGGAACACTCGCTATAGCAGCTGATAGACCTTTTAGCCAATGAGAATTATCGTTATACGTGATCAAACGCGGGCAACCAATGAAACTCCTCGTTTCGTGAGGCGCTTCGCTGCCTAGCGCGCTCAAGGTAGTGGGAAAGGCCTCTGGAAAGAGGAAGCGCTGTGACCTTGAGCCGGCTGCCAAGTGTCCGATACCGTGTTGTAGAGCAATGGCGATGTCAAATTCGAAGCTAATACTTCGTTTTCACAAAGATTGTGTGCGTTGGCAGACAAAAAAAAAACGAATCGGACATCAAATTGTTAAAAATGTCTTCGTCATCGTAAGATATTACCCCTCGAAATCCCACAACGATGATCGTGATGTACGGATAGGCCTAATGGAAAAAAAACAACCGCTGCGTAATGGCGGTGGTTATGAACCGAAACGGGACAGTACGTTGGAAAAATTTGACACGCGGTCGACTATTTTTCCATTTTTGGACAACTTTGGACCCTTCCACGATCTCCCAGTAGGTTTATCTTCAAATTGCTTACTCTCTGTTCATTACGGATACTTTTTATTTGGCTATTTTACTGTATAAATCAACAGTTTTAGGCCAACTCGTCAAAAAAACGCAAATGTTCGCGATGACACGACGGCGGCGCAATTCAAATAAAAGCATACGATTACATCGGCATGAACATCTCCACAACATAAATTAGTACTACAGATTATTGGCTTGAAGACAATTTTTTATTTTGCGAATATCTAGACAGGGTGTAAAAACTATGAAAAAATCGGATACGAAAAATGTTGCACGTAATTATTATTTGATCACTTACGATCCCGTCTTCAAAAGTTCGACCCCTGCCTATCAATCCACAGACCTAATGTTTACTAGTTTTATAATCTTTCAGCTATATAGGAAAAGATGATGCAATTATGCAGGTTTGTGTATTGATTTCGTACACCCCCCCCCCACCTTTTTGCTTTCGTTCTTTTATTCTGCCCTAGTTTTTTCCCCCAAATGGCAACATAAAGGAAAGCAAACAAAAACCAAAGGAACTCAATTTGAAAACAAAAACAAAATAAAAGGAAACGAAACAAAATAAAAAAATTAAAATGAGTTTTTTTTTTATTCAAGCAGCAGATCTATACAGGGTGATTTATAAAGTACTGAAAAAGGCTTAGAAGATCTAGACTTAATGACAGGAGTACTGTATTTTATTTTATTGGCACATGAAAAAAACGCTGTGCAAACCAACACAAGCTTGCCAGTGTGTATCCCTAGAAATTATATCATTATTTTAGGTTTTTTTTATAGGCTTACATGTCTAGGTCAGGACTACATTTCACAGGCATAATTTTCAGTACTTTATGAATCAACTGCTGAAATGGAAAATTAAAATTGGATGCTTGGCTGGCAATATAGACTGCATATGTTGAGACCTCGTATGGCTAGGATTACTACCGTATTACAAAAAAAAATTGTAAAACTGGAAACTGTTTTGCAGAGCACCACACACCATCCCAAACTTTTTTATTACTAATAAAGCTAGCTAGTAAAGATGTATTAGGCCTAACAATATTGGCCTACCACACCACAATATCCTTGCTTTACTGTGGTGTGGTGGGCTTCACTGTGCCAATAGCTGCCCCTTAAGAAAAATCTGGGTCAAATCCTGCTGAGGAGGAGAAGCACTAAACCTGGTAAGATGCCTGAGTGGGAAAGGGTTAATACACGTCCTCGTTTTTTGCCAAATGAGCAATTCACGACAGTTTTTAGTAACTAGATTTTTTTTTATACAGTTGAAGCAAACCTAAGTGACTCGCCTTCTTGTCCTATAACCATCTCAGAGTGAGGGCTTGCTCTCAATGCACTGAATGGGACGGTGTCAGTATTGTCAGATTAGTCTGGAATGATGATCGAGGTTGTGATCATTCCGAGGCATGGCGCTTTTATCCTAAACCTGGAGATTAATGGTCGCCACTCGACAGGGGGCGAGTGAAGTCCGTTGGTTGGCGATTAACATTTTTCAATCACTCGACAATTTGGCAATTGCAGCAAGATATCTTTAAAAAAATTTTAATGCAAAAAGAAAACAGTAACTTATATGAACTGCAATTTAAGTCTGAAGAGATGCAGTCACCAACATCACCCTTCTTAAAAAAAATAATATTTCTTTCCAACTTCTAAACACTTAAAAGTCACCCCTTCCCTGTCCGTCTATTTTATTTTTAGTGTGCGTGCCTGCCTGCCATCGACGGTCGTCGGATAACGAAATGTTTCAGCCAGTCTTTTATCAATCCACAGCTAAGAAGCATTAACTGCAAACTCCAGTTTAAAGAAATTATATTCGCTTATAATTTCCATTCAATTTACTACATATTCATCAGAAACTATTTATTTTGTCGAAACCACCACTCCCAACGTGTTAGGCAGCTGTAAAACCTGAACTTCCGGTTTCAGTGATCAAACAGAAATCTACTTTCATTAGGCCTAAAGTGGCGTCAAGATTTAATCGCACTCGTCGGAAAACTACTAAGACACAGCAGAGTAACTAAAACAATGCCGTTTAAGCTAAAACAATTAAACATAAACAATGTGAACAATTAAACTTTTATTGTTTTTAAATAATAGACCTACCTACCGCTTATTGAAACAAGCAACAACACGTAGTTATGACTGAACAGAATTTCAAAGCATGCCGGCTGATCGAAGAGGGGTAAAAACGAAGCATTGTGTAAGAATTTTACGTGATTCCTACTTTTTATTTTAACACGTTTTATTTGTTACCTGTTTTACTTCGGAATAAATATGTTTTGGCTACGTAAAGTACGATTCGTATTGCAATTTTTTTTCTATAGTAAAACACGCGATTATTATCGATTCTTTTTTTTAATCTGTTAATATTAAAGATTTTTCACGGTATTCTGTGAACCGAACATCCGATTTAGGTTTTTTAACATTTTGCAAACTACGCGGATACGGCCAGCTCTAATGCAGCATTGAAAATCCGTCGAAAATCAAGTGGTGTGGACTCACTGACAGCCACACTGGATCCTAATAAAACTTCAGAATTGTGGGGAGGGGATGGGGAAGATACGAAGGCAATCTCACGTTGGGGATGCACGTGCCCCATCCCCCCCCCCCCCCCCCCCCCCCCTTTTTTTTTGCCCATTTTTCCCCTTAGGTAGATAACATTATGAAGGAAAACTATTAAAACAACGGCGAATAGATGGTTGGAAAAGTCGGAGAAATAGCGCCTGCCTTTTTTTTTTTGCCAGTCTTTCTGACGGTGCCTCCCATCCATTGAAAGGCTGCATATCAAGAAATTCAATTATGCCTTGCCGTGCAACAAAATATTGTTTATTTATCATTTTTTACTAGTTTGTCAGCATGTGTGTAGTTCTACTAATGAATGTTGTTAGAATTGACATAACTTTGTCACAAACCGTCTTATATCTTGTTAAAAATTATTTAAGTACATTAGCCGCTAATATTTTTTAATTGCTCCCCCCCCCCTCCCCAACAAAAAAATAAGTGTTGGCGAATGAACTTTTAAGGTTGGCGAGTAACTGAACTGGACTTACTAGCCACTGGCGAATAGGTAAAAATGTTAATCTCCAGGTTTATTTTATCCGAGTCGGCATTGCTGTCAATGCACCACCGTATGAATGAACCAGCAACAGAGGGAAGAGCAGGAACCAACATTTGGCACGGTATGTACACAATATTATATCCACACCAAGAACCATTTTCCAGGAGTGAACTTTGAAATAGCGTAGCTTCTCCGTCAACAACAGCAAGTAAAATTTTGATTTAAAGTAAAAAAAAAAACTCTCAGTTGCTTCAACATAATATAACAACAGACAGCTCCTGCTGCCACATTTTAAAATTGATTTTTAACAAAGAATTCCAATTCAGTAACAGTAGATGGATCAAGACTTCTGACAGTACTTCACTGGAAAGTATGCAATAGCATTGGTTTCGTCTTGGCGCGGCATGGGATGGGATGACAAACTCCTGCACATGCTTTAACCTTTCTATTTTTAGCTCTCCCTTTATCTTAAGAATGTCAACAAAGACATCTCAGTTCTAACTAAATGCGCGCTCATCTTTGTCTCCTGCGTTCATTTTTTTCGACTATGGAACAATCCTACAACAATGAATTCCAAAAGAAACATAACTGTACGTCAAAGTTGGCCCGCAAAACGTAAGGCAAACCCGGACAACTTGGCTGTAGTTGATCTCCGCAATCATTTGGAGGCTGTGTCACTTTTAACAGTATTTGTACAAAAGCACTACAGTATAATACACTGTCGACTGTCGTATACACTGTTGCACTATCAACTACACTTTACTTACAGTACATTCTTGGAACCATCCAGTCTCTCTAAAGTGCGTTCTATGCTTGCTTTGTAACCTGCATTAGCCTGCCTCTGCAAGAAATAAATTAAAAGTTGATTTTTCCGAATGGTAAGTTTAAAGACTTGAACACAGTTGCAGCATATTGCAAACAGACACAGAAAATAAATTTTATTTTCCGTTTTGCAAATTTGAATGATGTTTTCGGATAGCATAGTTATACTTTGTTCCACATTATGTTTTCAGAAAACTGACTGCAAGACGCCACGTTTTCTTCCACTACGAGTGCAAAAAATCCGTAAACATCCCATTCGTGAACTCTAACAGTAACTTTGTTGATCTACAAGTGGTGATATCCACATGTTTTTGCACTCTTAGTGCAAGGAAACGAGTCGTCATCAAGTCAGTTTTCTGAAAACATAATGTGGAACACACCATAGTAGTTAGCTAACCTTTTCAAATTGATTCCATTTTTCAAATTACATTAAAGTAATAAAAAAAAAAACATTAGCGGCACTATAATTGTGAGAAAATTATTTTCTGTGTCTATTTTCTATGTCTCCTTCACCACAGGAAGATAAATACAAATTTGGCTACAGAATATGCAATGAACAGCAACTTACTCGCTTTGGTCGCCCATTTAAATTAACGTTTTGAAGCCTATAAAATACAAGAACATCACATGAGTAACAATGTATATTAGGTTATTTGATACTCGTTACAGCCTAATAATGCTAACATTAAAAAAGATGTAAAAGCAGAGCAGCAGTTAATTCATGTATTTCATTGTAAAATGCTACAAATCCATTGAAATGAACTGAAATGTGTTAAATGTTGTCCTTTGTAAATCTTTCCTAAGAAAGGCAGGATTTACGGATCAACGCAATTTCCACTACCCGTTCTCAAGGCAAAGTATGTGGTAGTCAGTAAGTACAGTAAGTCAGTCAGTACAGTAAGTCAGTAAGTCAGTTATAAGTTCTTAGCTCGCACACAGCTCTTAAAGGGTTAAAACCAAACTAAAAGCCTATAAAGAGGTGACTAAGTTGAGAATGGTTCGGCCTCTAGGCAAAAGGTAATAGCAAAGTGTTGAAAACCAATTTCTTGTTGACGTGGCACGTTATAACACATCTGCACGGTAGTGGAATTGAGGCTAGTGCACAATTTCAAAAAAAGGACTGATATACCAAAAACCAAAACTGGTAAAACTTGCCCCCGCCAAGTTCCGAATGGTTCGGCCCTTCAAAGGAGTGCTATCAACACACCAAAACATTCGCCAACATTAATCACACTGAATATTACTTTGGACGTTAAATGAAAACTTGAACATTGCTAACAAAAGTAGCAATGTTAGTTTTCATTTAACCTTCAAACTATTAAGCGGTGCGATTAACTTGGCGAATGTTTTGGTGTGTTGATATCACTCCGGCCTGTGCCCAGTTTTCTTGCTCCCACATCTCGTAGAGGTCCCGTCCTGCTGATGTACGACCGCAGACATCTCAATGCGTCCAAGGCCCCTTCCTTGTTGAGGAAAAGGAAGGGGGCCGCTACCCTGGCTGTTTTCTGCTTTATGGCGACGCACGACGAACACTGCATCGATCGGTGTAATGTCACACCCTTGCAGGCTAAGGCCTGCCAGTTCACTTGATCTATTGCCCACACTAATCGCCAGCAGTATGCAGACTTTGAACGTCAGGGTCTTTAAAATCAAATTTCTGGGCGGATGCCAGGTCTGCAGTAGCCTGGCTACCACTGCCAGATCCCAGATGCAGACGTGCCGTGGTACCAGAGGCCGCAGGTGGAACACCCCTCTTATAAATCGTTAATTAACAGATCAGCTGACGCGCACCTATCGCCCCACCCCTAGTGGTAATGGCCAAACGCTGCAACGTGACCCATCAAAGTACTATGTGCTAAACCCATGGAATATAGCTCTGCTAAGAAATCACACAGCACTCTACCTGGGCCACTCTGGAGGGCAGAGTTCGCTCCTCACACCACTGCACCCTACGGTACCACTAAACCCTCATAGAGTCGTCGTAAAGACTTCGCCATGACCGCTTCCACATCTCACGGGCCAGTGTTGACAACTCACTCGAAACCTCGTTCCTGCTGTCGAGCCTCTCCAGTCCAACACTCGACGATTACCCTGGGAGACGGCACACTCCACTCCTCGCAACGTACTAGCTGGTGTAACTTTAACAGAAAACCTCCCCACCATTGCCCTGGCGCCGGACACACCACTCCTCGCACTAGTACCAATCTCCTGGCCGCCTTCCCCGTCCCCCTTGAGCACCTCTCCGAAACGGCCGCCGGGCTGGAAAAGCCAATCTCCTCCGATTAGGCGTTGCCTTACACACAGCTGCCACTTCTTGTTGTACCTGACACAGCAAGTCTTTCAGTGGTTCCCCTAAATAGTTCTGACAAGGTAGGCTGTCTCAATGTCAACTCCGACCGGAGCTCTTTCGCAAATTCCTACTGTAAACGGTTCCGTCGTATCTCATTCCCTGACAACGTCTGGATTTGCACGTTTGTGACGTACACAATAACCTGTAACAGCTGTGATTTCCACGTGGACGTTACGTCGATCGGTTCCATTGCGCACAATTGAAGCGCCCGCAGCAAGGGGACAGCACTAAAACAAAGTTTCTCTGCATTTTTGCCATGGCCATGTCTACAAACTCCAGCATCCAATCCACGTTCCTCGTCACTAATGGCGTGCGCGGCGGCCCACACTCTTTTTGCACCAAGCCGTCTACCACATACCTGTCCGAAATGTAGTCATGCTCCATTGGTGTCAACCAAACATCATTGTGTTGGGACCACCACTGCCTGACGCCTGGCTCAATCGTCCACAACGGACGTCTTTGTGCCACTGCCTCGGGCAAGGACATATTACCATCCAAGCTGACACTCGGACACGCAGCCGGTGTTGCCCCTTTCAATGCATGCAGTGGATTGTCCCTGATTCTAGCACCACTCTCCAAGAAACCACCACTGTTCCAATTATCCACCATCTCTAATGGTTCACGCCACTCGCTATCATAATCGGCATCGTTCCCCTCCACGCCTCAAGTCTGAGTACCCGTTTGCGGCACCTGCCGCCGCCTCATATTGCAATTACTAATTTTGCCAAACATACCCTTCACATTCCAAATATGCCTCACCCCTCCCCTGGGCGGAATTACTCAGGTACATATACACCTTGTCCTCTTGACGGGATGCACGGATAGGAGCAATCACACCAATTTGCCTCGTCCCTTTGACGGTATTCATTACACCTCGGACCACTTCTGTCCGGATCATTATGAAATTATGAAAATCGCTACTTACCACCATTTGCCGAAATGCCCCCTGCATTGTCTTACTGATAATCGCCGGCAAACCCGAAATGGACTCTGCCAAGCTGCCTAATGGAATGGCTGGCGTAGTGGGCACGTTTCCCAACTTGTCTTTAGGCCTAACGCCGCCTTGATTTGCGTCCGTCTGCTTTCTCGCTCCATCCACTCCAAGAACACCGCCATCCCCGGCATCTGCCGGATAATCCACTCACACTGCCCTTGATTTTGGCATCTCGTCTTTTGGCATGACTACACCACACTATTTAAAGGCTTTAACACTCGCAAACTGCGCAACAATCCAGTTTTCGCTCGAAAACAACTCAAGTTGCCATAACGACGGCAAAAGAGATTATGAGTAGTAGGCATGGAGGAGGATGCAGGATGGAGGGGAACCGGAAGGGACGCGGGCAGTGCCGAATGATGTCAAAAATTGCATAAATTAACGGAAAATTGTATTGTATGCAAATAGTGAAAGGGTGCCGATTGGTCAGACAGGTAAGAGGGATTTCCAATCAGTTAACACTGAGAGGAGTGAATCTATAAATGAGAATGGTAGTTTGTTTCCTACTTCTGAGCCCCTCCAACTCCAGAAAACCAGACTGTCGAAAATTTGAAAGGATATTGGAATGGTGAATATCCTTTGCCTTTGAAATCTAAGCATACAAGAAGTAAACAAAACTCCACTTTTTTTTTTTAGTTATTAACAAATACCTTCTTAGTGGTTTGAGTTAGCCCTTGAAATTTGCACCATTTAAAATTCTGTTTCGAGCCAGTTAAGATGGTGCATTGAATGAGAAAATTGGTCAACATTTGGAGAAAATATTATTCTTAGGTGATGGACCAAGATGCAGATGCAAATTTTTGACCCACGATAATTTCAGGCATCCGCCCGCACCTGTAAACCAAATGTTTAACTTTGCATAGCCCGATTCGTAAACTAAGGATCTTTGGACTATCTAAGTTAAACAGTTTCCAGTGATATAACTTACAGCATTTCACACTCCTGAACGTCTTCAGAATAATTAACACAAACGTTTATGTCAAAATTACTCTTAACAGTGAAGGCCACTCCAAACTCATCTTCGACAACTGGACCAACGATCCACTTCCACACTTCTTTTACAGATGGGACAGTAACGCAAGACTCATATTTGTTGGGAAACTTGCCTTGAAGGTGTTTCAGAATGATGTGCTGCAACAGATTAAGTGGAGAATGAAAAAGAAGGATTAATTGACGACAACAATATTGTTGTTGCGTGTGTTAATTAAGAGTGTACAAATGCCGAATTTGTTACTGTTAGCTCGGCAAACTTTTTTTGTATGTAACCGAGTCAAACTGATCTTGTTTCTGACAGACAGATGTGACAAGTGATATGGTAAGCAGATCTGTCCTAGCTTATTTCACACTTTCTCAGAGAATAAAATGATATCATCAACAAAATGATCACTCTAAAGAAATAATATTCTAACGAAATGGGCACTTTTAAAATTAATATTAAAAGTTAGGCACCAATTTAATTTAGGACATTTCTATGCACATTATTCAAATGACTAATTACCCAATTCTTACAAACTCATGTAAACAACCAGATGATTTCCCTCTTAAAAATATCTGACATACATGAAAACTTGTTGTGAAGCCTAGCAGGAAAGGCCAAGGAAGGGTAGCTTCTCCTTAAACAAAGGCAAACATTTCAAGCCAATACTGTAGAAGTGAATGAGAACACACAGCTCAATCTCTTAACAAGTGAGGGGAACCATTGCATCACCGCTCTCTCTTTCAGGCCTCCCTATCACTCCTCACCGATTGTAAAATTCCCCTTCCCCACTAGGGGGTCTGGGGGAGTGCTGTAAGCTCGCCCAGAGGCTCATGTTACTTAAAAGCTCATGTGTTTAAAGTAATTTTAATGGCAGCCGTGGATGCTACAGGGTAGGTTTCCAGAACATTTTATAATCTAATTTATCTAGGATTTTCTAACCCCATCACCTTAAACCAACAAAGTTTAAATTTTACTGAACCCACAAAAAAAGGTACCCTAGCAGTACGATGACTACACATTGTTGCAGAACATGTGCGAGCCACAAAATAAGCATAAACATACCCCAATAAAGGAAATCTGATTTCACAAACTACTTTAAGCTGTAGCATACTTTCAATTGGGCGCTTGTGTAACAATTTTCAACATATCCGAGGTGCTTTAAATGGCATTTACTTGCAGGTTGTTTGGTAAAGTGAAATTATTATGTGGCCCTTAATTACATTATGTGGACCGGCTACGTTCGAGTCAGTGGCACACAAATAAATTTGCAAGTAGGCCGAACAACACCAGCTAGGGGATTTGGGGGAGCACTGCTAGCTCTCACAGAGGTCCAGGGCCTCACTGCTGTTTCTGGAGCATCACTGCTGGATCTGGCTTATGGGAAGTACTTTTAGGGAGGGGGGACTCCCCTTCCCTGAAACAAATTTAATCGTGCGTTTTACAAACCTCCCCGCTCATCATGCAGATGTTCGACCAGCCTGCTATTAGTGTGGGGGATCAGTGGATCTGAACTTGAAGTGGATCGTGAATTGCTGAAATTGTGCTGTCTTCGATTTATGTACGCTTTGGGGATCACACCTTCCTCCAGGAAGCAGGCACACCGATGGGGTACTCCTGTTCGCCCCTGTTGGCTGAGATAGTACTACAGTTCGTGGATGAATATGTAACGAACTTGTTTCCTGACATGCTATTGTGGATCGCTTCGTTGATGACGTCCTGACAGCGACCCTTAAGAATGAGAAGCAAGCAATCACCCAGGCCCTAAATGAATCGCACCCTTCCATTCAATTCACAAGGGAGGAGGAACAGCAGGGTAGTCTTCCTTTTCTGGACGTCTTGCTCACGAGGGGAAGGTGGAGCATTAAATATGAACCATTCCAGAAACCGTGCCATTCGGGTAGGGGTTTACCGTATCATTCTGGCCACCCCAGGAGCACGCTTAATGCTAACCTGTCCAACGAGCTGGTGCAGATTATCGATCATTCATCTGACCAGAAGACGGCCCAAACGTTTCTTGAAGAAGTCGGCTCGAGCGGGGGACGTATCTCAGAAGCCAGATGACAGACCGATAGAGGTGCTGACGTACGTACCAGGATGAAGCGAGAGAGTGCAACGTGCGTTCACAGGGAATGGAGTCAAGTGCTTCTTGAGATACCCTCCCAACCTCAAAAAGCTGATGCGGAAGCCACATTCGAAGGAGGCCGTGCCCTCCCTCCCCCCCAAATCCCCTCGCTTCCCAGGCTATTCAACACACTCATTGTTATCCCACCAGCCAGAAGCGCAGGAGACCACCGGGAGGCAATGGTTGGGAGTGCTCTGTCTCCCCCACCCCCTTCCCATTCAGAGCACTTGCCTCCACATCTGGGCTGAAGGAATGGTGCGGTCTACAGTGTCCCATGCGGCCAATGCAAAGCTGTCTACATTGGCGAGACCAAGAGACTGTTAAACGAGAGGATAAGCGAACACATTGCAGCGGTAAAGAGGGGAGACAATCTGAACGGCATCGCCCATCATGTAAAACTCCAGGAGCACCAAATTGCACGAATTCCATGACAGTTTTGCTTTCCTCCAATTCTCTCCAAGGAGAGCATCTTAGGCCCTTGAATCTCTGGCCATTTTTCGTATCAAGGGCAAAAAAATTCCACTCATGAACCTGACTGGTGCCTCCCACATGTTAATGGAACAATCAGTAGGTTCTGATGTGAAAGCCAAGCTTGACAAGCAGTGAGGCTTCAGTGCGTAAATGTATATTGATCAGTGGTTCTCTCTTTGACGGCGTTGTCTGCTCGAAAGTAGCCATAACCATGTAACGTTCATATTTAAAATTTGTGCTTCGTTGCATTCTGATAAAGGTGAACGGCCTCAAGTTTTCACCAAAAATGTAATGAACGAACTTTTGGTGGTTCTTGCTGAACTGGTGAAATTTCCTGAAGGTGGTATTGTGTTATTTTTCTTGATTCTTCGTAATGGTAACGGTGCAGCCTTATGGTTAACATAGCTCAATATTTCACCTCTCCTCTGAGTGGCATCCTCAGGAGTAAAAAAAAAAACCATGACGAGAAGGTGCAAGGAAGGTTGCCTTACCTTACACCTTCTCATCATCATGTATGATTTTTACTCCAGAGGATGCCACTCAGATCAGAGGAGTGGTGAAACATTGAGGTACGTGAACCACTATCCAACCACCAGGGTGAGAGTAATTTTATCTGTCTTACCATGCAATTGCCCCAGCGAGATAAATATTTTCAGCATACTTAGATTAACGTAAGTATTTAAAATCAAAATGACTAATATCGGACAAAGGCAAAACATAAAACACCAGTGAAACAGAAATTTTTCATACAACAACGGTAAACAATTGAGGAGTTTGTATAGTATAATAATGAAGAACAACGTAACAAACTAAACTTACCTCCCTTATCAACAAACATGGTGGGATGGTTAACGCCAAAATAAAGTCGTCAAACTCATAACCTGACACTCGCACTGCATCATTAATCTGGTAAGTAACAACAAACAGCAAGTTAGTTAAAAGCAAAAGTTACATTAACAAAATATTTAGAAGGCTCAGCCGACACCGTTCTTTACACAAAGAGTTCTGCGTGATCTGAGTGATGATGCGGACATTCGCCGACAGTGTCGTGCATTGCTGGGAACACACTTAGCCCTAAATTTGCCACTTGTGACAGATTCGTGAAGAACCTCCTGCTGAAAGCCTAGTGTGCCAGTCTCTACACATGCAGCATGTGGATTGACTACAAGAAAGCTAGCATGAACAAGCTTCGTGTTTGCTACAATAATGCTGTGAGATGGGTCCATGGTCGACCAACATGGTCTAGTGCCAGTCAGCTGCTTGCAGAAAACAATCTTTTGTCGGCTGCTGCTATCAGGAGGAGGGCAGTTTTGGGCATCCGTTTAGGGGTCCTTGCGTCTACCAACACTCTCGTGCACACGGTCACTCACTTCGCTAGTCAAAGAGGGGGTACCATGAATGCGTGGCATTCGGTGTTGTATGGGGGACTCTATGTAGTTATCTGCCTGCACCGGGTCTCTTTCAGCTTCGGCTATGTTGTTTAGTAGTTATATTGTTTGTGTAACTTAGGCCAGTTATTTGTTGTATGTATGGACCATTTTGCGGTCTGATTGTGAATAAATAAATAAAATAAAAAAAGGTTCCTTTACAGCGAAGTGCAAGTATTTTCAAAATTGTCTATCCAGAGTGTAAAAACCTGACAAATAAAATCAAACTATGTATATCAACACGAAAAAGACCGGTGCAGTTCATACTGGGGAAAGTTAAGAGGATGACTGGAGAGGAGGAAATGACTACCTCACCACTCATCCTGCTATTTTGTTGATTTCACATTACTCAAAGACACTTTTCGCCCTGGAGCTGGAGTCGAAAAGAGAGTAAAATATGTAACCATTCACATGGAAGTTGAACATAAACTAGCAGCACAAACTTGCAAAACTCCAAGGACTTACTTAACGTAATGCATTTGATCGATTACTAGAAAAGTTCTCTCCAACAACTGCTTGCCATTGTAAAGTACTTGTATGGATGCTGACTTGCTCCCACACAATTGCTGGACAGGAAAATTGCTCACCAAAAGAAATACCCAGTTTTCACTTACTTTTTTGTAACGCAGCACCAAAAGTGTTCCAGTTACTTGAAACTAGCAAATTTTCGAATGCCTAATTGGCCTTCTTCCTCAGGCTTGGGCAATGAGAAGCACACGCACCAACTGTCCTACATCCACAATGAACGTGACGAGTCAAATACCCCCCCCCCCAGGGGGGCTTCTTCATTGTATCAACTTTCCAGGTTGCTGATGTCAAGCTCCGTGTGTGTCGCTGTAGCAGCTGTAATAGGGAGACTCTTCTTCCACTTCGTCTCCAGTTTTTCACACAGTTCGGGGGTCACAATTTTATTAATTTGCTTAAATGCAGGTTCTTGGACGTTCATAAGCTGCTCTGTTTTATCCTGGCAGTGCTGAACAGCAGTCGCCTCCATGACGCGGAGGTGTGCCTGTTTAAATGTGTTGGATTTTAGCATCACTCTGGTTCCTTCCCAGTAAATCTCGTGCCTCGTTCTCAGTCTGTGGATGGCTATTGTGCTTCTTTTGTCTCTCTGAGAGGTGGCTTTTGTGTGCTCATTGACCTGGAAAGTTGATACTATGAAGGAGGGAGGGTGCACTCAAGGAGAATGTTTACACCGGAAGGAGAGCACAACAAAGTTTTTCCGAATGAAGAGAGAGGAAGTGCAGCCGATAGAGACAGCGTCACCAGAACTGAAACTGAAACTACAGATCGGGAAAGCAATACAGAGAAGCCGACCGCGTGCGTTGACAGTATTAGAGATGCGGGAGGGGCGGTGTTCGGCCGATGTTACAAGAAAGGAACCGGCACGGAAGGATCCTTCAACCCCCACCACTTTGTGTTTAACCTTTCCAAGCGTGAACGAAGTAAAGATGAGATTAAAATCCTTCAGCTGGACCAAAAATTCGTTCCCACATGACCAGATGCTCAACCAGAAAACCTAAAAATTTCACTGCCAATGTCCAGGTGATCTTGGAAAAAGAAGAAATGGATCACATCTCAGCTGAGCTCAGACGTAGTGTAGCTGGTGGCTTCAAAGGGCAACAGGAAAGCAATATTTCGAAAGGAGTGGTGAAGGCAGTTGAAAATCTTAGAAATGATGTGAACATGTAAATCATAAGAGCTGACAAGTCGAACCTGACAGTGGTGATGGAAAAAACTGAATACATTCAGGGATTGGAAGCCGAACTGCCGAATGAAAAGATGTATGTGAAACAGGAGTATAATTTTGGCCGCACTCTGCACTCCGGCATCGAAGGACATCTGGTTAGACTTGTGAAGGACAAGCTGTTGACCGAAGCAGAGGGGGAGAGGCTTAAACCAAAACCGGCTTCAAGACT
This sequence comes from Lithobius niger, assembly GCA_023313725.1. Lineage (NCBI taxonomy): Eukaryota > Metazoa > Arthropoda > Chilopoda > Lithobiomorpha > Lithobiidae > Lithobius > Lithobius niger. The sequence goes on from JAHWFP010056549.1 coordinate 85,228, forward strand.
ACCAGGGGTTTTTGACCAAGTCAAGGTCCATAAGCAAGGGTTCCCCATGGCCCAACAGGTGGCCTGGTTCCTAGCACCTCAGCTCCAATAATACATTTGGGGAGAGTGTGCATTAAGCAGCATTTTGGATTTTCTACGGAGGCTAGAATGAATAAAGCTCGACGAGGAAGACTGTAGAGGAAGTGGAAGAGTTTCTCCCTATTATAGCTGCCACAGCGACACACACGGAGCTTGACAGCAGTAACCTGGAAAGTTGATACAATGAAGAGGGGGGGGGGGGGAGAGATATGAATCGTCAACTTCGTTGTAGAAGTAGGACAGTTGGTGCGTGTGCGTCTCATTGCCCAAGTCTGAGGAAGAATGTCAGTATAGAAAGGCATTCGAAAATTAGCTAGTTTGAAGTAACTGTAGGGGTCGACTGAATTTCGGCTTTCGGTTCTTGTTTCGGCCATGAAGTTACAGTTCGGTTTCGGCCAAACCCGATCGAACTGATTTCAGTTGGTTTCGGCTGAATTCTATGTTGCAGTTCGGTGAAGCCGAAACCACTGCTTTCTCCTGGCAGTAGCAGATTTCTGCGTAGACTAACTAGGCTGCAGCATAGAAGTGCTGACATCCAGAGGGCCCCATTACACATCCAGCTTTCATCTGCCATGACATGCTATGCCGATAAATAATAAATACAATTTTTTCTTTCAATTAGAATTTTATCATACTGTAATTGTAATGGCTTCGTTGCACTGGAGAGAATTTATGCTTTCATTTCTCTTGTCGCGAGGCAGCGCTCCCTCCCGTGTCGCCCTCCTCGCTGGGACTGTTGTCCTCCTCGCTAGGACTGTTGTCCTTACACAGCGAGCTTCCATGGTGACTCGAAGCAAGATCAGGAGGCAGCGCTTGGTGCGCGATCTCCCGTCAGCCGACAGTTGTTCTGAATGTAATGTTTGGAAACGTGAATAAACCCCGAATGCTTGACGAAGATACTTCGTCCGAGTTCATCCATGGCCAGAGTACCCAATCAGGGGGAGATTCCCGACACTCTTTATTTATGTTTTCAATTTAAAGCTTTAACTTGTTGACTGAAGCCCTTTTCTGGTTAATTGTTTTAACGTGAAATAATGGTTTTTAAATTAAAAAAAAAAGGCTAAGGACCAAAAAGAAAAAAATACAAACGAAAGTCCTGAAGTCTTTTTGCTAACATTGACAGTTTTTGTTAAATTCTTAAACTTTTTTTTTTTGGAGCGGAAGGGCGTATGTGGATTTTCTCAGCCTAGGGCCAGAAAATGGGTAAACTGGGCTCTGCCTCCCAGTCTATACTGTTCATACACTCCATATTTTATGATATTATCCTTGCTTTTTGTCTAATTATTAAAGCTGATATTATTCAAGTTAGGCTTTGGTTCCGGTTTCGGTTGTAGTTTCGGTGTTAGCCGAAACCGAATTGCCAGTTTCGGTAGGGGTTTCGGCCGAAAGTGAAAAAAATTTGTTTCGGTCGACCACTAAGTAAATGGAACACCTTTTGTTGAAAATGAACGAAAACCACAGTAAATCGTCCGTCCTATTGGTATTTGAAATACCCAGTTACTGAATGAAGCAAATAAAATAACATTTCCTGAAGACACCTTCATCCTACTGACCCACAGTAGCCTACACTCATCTGCTAATGTCTTAATAGCACCTTTTTGCCTTTTTCGTTAAGGACGGAATCGAAATGACATTTGAGTGAAGGCAAGTAGCAGCAGGGGCAGTCAAGCATATACCGCCATATTGTGACATCACTTCTGGTCTTTTGTTTCTTAGGATAAAAAAAAGTGATTAACTTCCACTCAGTAACTGAAGCCATGGTAATGACATACAATGCAGACCATTAGACTTTGCTACATAAGCTACTGAAAACAAAACTTTTTTTTTTTATGTAAAGAGAAAGTTGCACACGGAGAAACTTTTCCGTCGAGCAATTATCAGTAAGCGATAATCTGAATGCCATCAAAATTGATCCATTTTTAGTGAAATGGTGTTTATGTTTGTATACACACTGCATGTACCTTTTTGAACTCAAATGTTTTTTTTTTCAACTTCGGTTTAGGCTACACTATACCCATGCGCACCAATTTCTTACTTTGGAAAAGTAGCGTATCGGCTATCTTTGTGAGCCCAGTGACAATTGAAGAATATATCAGAATTTTTTTATGTTCACTAACTTGTTTTAAAGCCTCCTCTTCACACAACTTGCTCAAAATGCCCAGGCACGCAATGCATGAGTTGCGATGCACTCGTTTAGCCGCTGGTTCATCACTTTCTGCAACTGGCAATTCTGCCAACTGGATTATTTCCTGTAAATATAAGTTTTCAATTAAGAAAATTAAGCAACAGAGAAAGAATATTCAGATTCAATGTCCTTTTAAACTGCCGAGATAGTCGGAACAAAGGCTATATTTTGGTTGAAAGTTTTTTAAGCACATTTCCAGTCCTAGGTCTTTCTCTTTTCCAATGAACACAGTTGGGCTGCAGCCATTTTCGAAAATTTCCGCCCACTCTGAAAACAAACAGAATACTCTACCGTATTCCGCAAATTTTCGACAGTTCAACTGTCTTCGTCAGGCATGGAACTTGCTTTTCTTATTAGGCTTACAACATGGGGCGGTTAGGAATTCGTAGCAGACGATGTAGGTGTAAGGAGGCCGATACTTTGTCAAAAGTGCCTGAGAAAGATGGCAGTTTGCCATTGAAAATTCGCAAGACATTGAAAGTGTCTTCGTTGTGAAGTTTAGCGGTAATATTCTCCATAATTCTCGGAATTGTGACTCCAACATGGCTTGCGCTTGGTTTTGAACACAGCGGTCGTAGCCTCCTAGATTTATCAGCCTCCTTCCATCTGCTCATAAGGCGGTCGCTTAGGTCGTCACGCACAATGTTTTTGATGGTTGGGTTTGAGGGTTTGACTGGGAGGGCACCACAACTCTTATTAAGTCTAATTCAAAGAGAGACAGGCATCTGAGAGGGCTTGAATTGTTGGCAATCCAAACACATCTGAACAACAAAGAAAGGATAATGAACATTTAAGCACCCTCAAACCCAACCATCAAAAACATTGTACGTGACCTAAACGACCGCCTTTATGAGCAGATGGAAGGAGGCTACGACCGCCATGTTTGAAAACCAAGCGCAAGCCATGTTGTAAGCCAAAGAGGAAAAGCAAGTACAACTCCTGACGAAGAGAGTTGAAGTGTGTTCCATCTACTAAAAAGAACTGTAGAAAATTTGCGGAATACGGTAGAGTATTCTGTTTGTTTTGAGAGTGAGCGGAAATTTTTCAAATTCTTGAAAAAGATCGTGAAATGAACTCGCATAGTAGTTTTCCGAACTTTCGTATTTTCAACAACTCAGAAACTAATGTTAAAAAAATAACGCATGGCCGATTTTCTTACTGTAAGAGTTCAGTGCTCAGGTGAGTTCTTGCAGACGATTTGTATGCCCCAAGTTAATTGTCACAGACACTTGAAGAAAATTCTGCCACTGAGTGCTAGTTGGATTTCTCATGCACACATACCACAATGGAGAAAAAATCATTTGAAAGCATTGATAGCAGTGAAGCAAACTGACCAATTTAACTCCCTACAAGACAGTGGTTTCAAACCAAACTACCGACAGGACAAAAACTAAGTTTCAAGACATACCACAAGATTGAAAAAGAAGGGATTCCGAGCAAAGCGAGCAAGCACTCCTCAGTGGTTAACGTTGGTCTTTAAACAAAGAGTGCTGGTTCGAGCCCCCAGACTGACCTAGACCACGAGCTACGGCTGTCTGCCGCGATATCATCATGAGTTAGCCACTGACAAACAAGAATAGTGAATCTTTCGTCCGAGTGGACTAGCTCAGTCACGGCAAACAGCCATGGCGCATGGTTTAAGTGGTCTTGAAAAAATATCAGTATGTATCTAGACGTCCTGCAAAGGATTAACTCCTTTTAAAGTGGACTATCACCGACTGAAAATGGTACGAAAATACCGTGGCACCATTCAGTGATAGTGATATTGTTAACCTGTACAGTTTGCTCCCAGGTGTCTGAGGATGTAACACATTTTCACTCAATAAGTAAGGAGGCTTGTGGCTTGTTTGTTTCGTTAAAAGAAATGGCATTGTGAATTCCTTCGCTTGATGCAAGCAAGTGCTAGATTGTGCTAGATAGCGCTTGATGTTGCCACATTCTGCAGTCTTTCAATCGGTGATAGTGCCACTTTAACACCTATGCCAATCCTAAAACCTAATTTCGGTGGATTTTGACGGCAGTTGGTCACTCTGGAATAAAGTTTCGTAAGGAAGGGTAGGCTATGTGCAGGATCTACACTTAAGCTTTTTTTTTACAGGGTTCTGATAATTTTTTAATTCTCAATTTCCCCGACATTTCCAGGTGCATCCAACGACAATTTCTAGATGTTGAACGAAAATAATCTCAACATCCCAGAAAATAGCTCTTTAGAGGCTAGTCCAGATGGGACTAAACGCATTTTCTCACAGTATTGGTAGCCCAGCCTAAGATTTGGTTTATTGAAGTTACATCGAAAATACTTGAAAGTATTAAAGCACAAATTAAATTATTTGCTACTAGCCTACATTTTGTTTCGATCTACTAGTACTAGTTCAATGGAACTTACAGATCTGACACAAACGCATTTATTTAAATTTCCTTGTCTTTTCCCCGATTTTCAAAAAATTCTAGTTTTTCCTGAGACTTTGGCTCCATTTTCGTTTCCCCAAAGATTTCCAGGTTTTGTCTGAACCCTGTTTTAGAATTTGAACAGTCACCCGTTTTCAACAGCAAGACGTAATCAACAATCCATAAATAAACTCTTTTCAACATATTTCATGATCAAGAAGGATGGTGATGATACTGATAGATTACGGTAGGCACAATTTTAAAATTTACAGCGCACTTTTCAGCTACAAGTCAGTTCCTTGTTTAATGGAAATATGACTGATAAAATTCATAAATGCACCTGACCTCTTCGACTTTCAGTGGGCATCGATAAACTTCACTGTTTTTGCAGCCTAAATATCTCAAGATGCATCTACGGCACACTCCATTACCATCTAAAATACCGACAATTTCTTTCATGGTAAGTTTGTCAGCCATGATGAAAACAGACAGTCGCTCCACATGTTTCCGGACTTACCGGAAATTATATTTAACCTATGCAGCGCCATCTGAAAAACGGTAAAAACAAATGAAAGTTCATTTCCCGTTCCTGGCTAGAAGCTGTACTAAATAGTTATGCCGACTAATCCGTAAGCATGCATTGAGTAAAGGTAAAATTACACAATGGAGTAGTAACTTTACGCGTTCTCGATAAGTTGTTGCCGCTCGTTGTAGAACGAATTAGAAAGTTGACCATAAATGTGGTGTCTGGGTATACACCCAGGTACAGGTATCTCTGCTGGCCTT
>JAHWFP010056550.1:0-10199 GCA_023313725.1 Lithobius niger
AAATATGTCATCTTCTCTTATGCAGTTTTGGCTTTGGGTTGATACAACTTACCAGATCAGTCAGTTTTTTTTCAGAAGGCATAAGTATGTTCGCTTACATCTCAAAACTAACGCTTTTGATCATTCTGTTCTAGGTATATTGTCTGATAAAGTTGTTGAGCCATTGTCCGACTGGAATGACATCACTTGGAAATTTATTTACAATCAATACGACAACTTTTACAACTGTAAGTTTCGTAGCCTATGGCGAGTTGAAAATAAGATTTTTTCAAGTCTATCGTTTTATTAGGCTACTCTCTGAAATATGCATGGTGGTGGAAAGAAGCTGGGAATGTGCCTGTTGAATTCAAGCATTCTTTCTCAGACTATTGTATTGTGTATCCTCAAAAGGCCAGTCTTTAATGCAGACTGCTTGCTTCATGTACCCTTTGCCTTGTGATTTCTTTATTTTATTTCAAGCATTCTTGTTTTAGGGATTGGTATCCCTTTTTAATTTTATAGTTTTCAGTTGCAGTTTTTTTCATAATTACAACAACAGTTGCTATTTGTGTAATACGATTTTTAAGGCGTGTGAAATAGGGCACAGGTTTCAATACAAAATATTAGGGCAATTCAGTTCTGTAAACTTTTTTATTTTTTTTCAGTATTTGACCATCATTTTTACTTAATTTTTTTTTTTGCAGCCAAGACTGGAAGGTATTTTATTGAGAGTATCGGAATTACACTTGTGTTACTACGTTAATTTGCTAGATATTCAGTTTTCCTGTTTTACGTAGTAAAAATGAAAACAATTTATTTTATCTAACGATATTTAATGACCACAAAAATTAATTTTGGCGTGTGTTCACCCCTTTTTAAATTTTGTTTGTTGGTGTGTAAGTAGCGATAACATTGTTGGTAAGAATGAAATAGTATGAGCACAAAGAGGTAACGATTAAAATTAAACAACCACTACAGCGCACGTAAAATAACAAATGTGCGACGTTTCGAAGCCATCCCAACTACGTTATCAAGCAATAAAAAATACGGCTAAGAAGCCAAAATCATGTAAAACACTTTATAATCCATAAAAACGTAAAAACTCAAAGCACTAGAATAAAAATAATACTAACAAATACGTACAATGGAGTTATGGCATCTGAAAAATTGTCAGTAGGGAAGCTATAGTGCAGGTGAGAAGTGAGGATGGGATTTTTTCTCAGCTTTTTTTTTTACATTGGTTTACCCTGGTGAGCGAAATTGGAGATGCACAATTTTTGTGGAATGGGGGACATCTATATATATATATATATATATATAATACGCTTAGGTTGGGCAAGAAATTCATCATTATTATGCACTACAATGAAAGAGGGTGTACAATGAAAGAGGGCGAGCGACCGACAATGTCAAACAAACAGATGTGGCCTATAACAATCGACATGTTGCATTAATAAAGCTAGCTCTTAAGAGCCGACTTGGAAGAGTTTCAAAGTTGGTTGAGTAACAATCACTGCATGCGCAACCGTTGTTGGGTTTGTTGGGCCTGGTATCAGAACAGAGAAACGTCCTCCACTGAAAATAAACATTTACTTCCATAACACAAATCAGCAGGGGTTCAAAGAGGGAGCAGAGATGGGGATATTCAGACCACACAATAGGGGAAACCGGGGCCCACTACAGTGTTACGCTCAGGTATGCGGGAACCAGCTAGGCAGCGTATGTTACGCCGGGGTACAGCTAGTATTTTTTAATGCGTTATTTTCTGGCATAACGTGGTTGTGTACAGGAGAGTTTCGGTAACATTGTTGGTAACGTTAAGCCTACCTGTTTGCACAAGTAAGAAGAGCCACAGGCTAATGTAGGCTGTAGTCTTTAAATGTAAACTGCGATGGTAACTGCGATGGTAAACTGCGATAACTGAACAGTACCCAATGCCTTTGCACAATATTTGGTCTTCGTGCGACCAGTAATGTATGTAACAAGGTTGGATGTTGGAAAATCACTCAAATATAAAAGCATAATAATTTATATTACCCTATAATGTACTGTGTAGAATTTAAAACTTAATTTTTTTTTAAAGCAGTAACCTTTACTTTTTTTCAGATTGTAGCTACTATTTTGACGTATCTGCTTGTCCTAACGCAATTTCGCCAAGGGGACACTGGAAGTGAATCAGTTTCACCGGGGAACTGCACAGTGAAAAACAACTGTACCACTACTATGATAAGCAACAAACAATACCTCATTTGTCCTATTGATTACTAACAGCTGTAAAACCCTAATTATTCTGCATTTTTATGAACTTTCACCTGCTTTAATACTTGCACATTTACTATCATTGAGCCATTATTGTAACCTTGGAGTAATTACCTTACGCCTTTAAGGGAGGTGCTTGTTCCTGCACAATGCAACACTCAGCAGGCGACGCACGATTGTAGTGACGGTGTCATCAGGTAGGGTCAAAGGGTCAAAGGATTTTAGCGAGCGTTAACCGCACCCGGTCATCTGCCCGACGAAGCCCTAAGGCCCTATGTCTGCAACACCCGGAATGGATTCTCAGGAGGTCATCAGGTAGGGTATTAAGTGATCAAGCATCTGCTACTGATAGCTTGCAGGATGAACAAGACGAGGCACTTGTTGCCACGATCACGCAGCTTAACGATAACCTGCAAAAAACACGCTAAGAGCGAATTCCGTGATGGTAAACTGTGTTAGTTAAATTTGACAGGTTTTTGTAGAAATGCCGCAAATTGTTGTGTCATTTTGCGACAGCGCAATGTTTAACTTAGTCTCAGAGTCTCATTAGAGGCTGGAACCCACTTATTAAGAAATGTAAAAAAAAAAGACTATTTAAGAAAAACACTTATTGTTTTAATGATCATTAGCGTGATAGGAATGATATATTTAACGAAGATCGGGTGAAGGTCCCGTTATCCTGTATACTGCGACCGTTCTCGTACATTCTGGATAAGACGACCAGAGATGTAGACAAATCCCTTCCTTTTATTAGGCTTTCAACACTGAGCAGTATTTATTGCAAAACTAACCCTTACGTATATCGTATTCAGTTCCAACTGCACTAAGCCTGATCGAATAAAATAGTGTGATACAGAATCTATGTGCAAGCTTGAGTGCATATTTAAACAAATCTAAGAAAGACTTTCTTCTAAAACAAATTTCTAATCGTCAACACGACCGAACCTAATGAAGTATAGTTAACCGACCAACAAACATCTTTAACCTGCCCTAAGTGTTATCAATATCGTCTTACTTCAAGTGGTAAACAAAAAACTCCGATAACCGAATCAACCATCCCTACAGACACGATTATTTCAGCCAGATTGTTACTCATAGGCAAATGATAACAACGTAGCAAATGAAAATGAAACAAGTTAAATTGGTTAGGTTAAGTTAAATTAGTTTATTAAGACCAATGTTAAATGTTTTGCAATTTTTTGGCCGGTGTTAGTTCTGGGGTTCTTTTAACCTTACAATTTGTTGTAGGATCTTAAATGAAAAAAAAAAAAAAAAACCAGTTAATTATACGGTGATCAAAGAGTGCAGAAAAAAAGAAATACAGAGTTTGAAAGTAGTCGAATTAATGATTAAACAACATGATCAGTTATTTTATTACTTGATTGTTGTGCTTGTAACTTGTATTGAGGTGAAGTTGTATGGATAAACTCATGTTCATAAAATATTACTTGATCTCGCTACTGTCTTGTTTAGAGAAGTCGAAGATATTCTAAATACACTGAAAGTCTAGATGTACTACTAATATGTGTAATACGAGTACAGTGCATGAAACATAACAGGCAATGGTTACAAAGATATCATAAATCATGCACAATGGCTTGGGATGAGAAATTGGATTTTAATTGATAACATTAACAAAATTGAAAAGGATAGCAGCCTATGAATTTAACTTGTACACCAAGTTATACACAATATGAACAAACGAGCAAACAACTAACGAAAATACATGACATCACGTGTGAAATGATATCACATTGAAAATCTCCGATTCACAGTAATCTCTAACACAGTAAAAACCACAGTGACAATAATGATAACAGTTAAATTGATATTTTATTAAGTTTACGGTTACTATTAAAAGACTTTGTGAATCAAAACGAAGGAGTGAACTAAAGAGTGAATAACATTGCATTCTACTTTGCAGTGTAGAGATGATGATGCTGGAATTCTGTGCGTAGAACGATAAGAAAGTTCAGACATAATATTATACGAAATGGCATCCACTTTGGTGACACTGTCATTAGGATTTGGTATCAATTGTACTCATCGAAGTTGTGCCATTAAAACCTGAAACATCTGTAATCCCTTCATGTAGAATTTGTGATAACACAATGACATAAGTAATTATAGTGCTTATGATCGAATGTTGCGATATTCTTAATTAATCTGGCTGTAAAACCGTTTCACCAACCGTTGAAAATGTCCTCCTGTTTATTGTAAACAGCTCTAGAGAGGATGAAATTTCTATGGGACTGCCTATGGTTTGTCTAAAAGCATTGTTATATAAATAAATGAACAGAAAAGAAGAAATAATTTGGTGCCATGTCAGACAGATAACACTTGTATAATAGGAAACAGGCTTTGGGCCTATTGTAGGCGGAGCGAACACATCTTCATTTCAAACTTATATTTAGTTTTTATAGTAATGATTTGTTAATGCTCCTTAAAATCTGGGTGCAATACTCACTCGGCGAAGTTGCACTCTTTGCCTTTTGGTGTGACGTACTGCTGCCCTTTGGACATTTTATTTAAGCTTTTTTTTTCAAGTATAGGCTTAAGCTAGGTATCACATTTTTTTAATTTTAATAGGCTTTCGTTTTGTATAGCACACTATACAATACACGCGTACACTCCATTCCTTGCAAAATAAATAAATGAACAAAGGCAGCGGAAGTGTTGGGATGGCCAGACTGGTCGGATTGGGTTCTAACTATATACATAACAATCAAATAGGACGGAAAGCTGACGGCTCAACAACAGTCATATAGATACTGATTGCAAACCAATTTACGTTGCCTTTCGGACTCCCACATAAAGGCAACGACTGCCTCAGCGGGGAATCGAACCCAGGACCTCTGACACCAAAGACCGAGCCCTACCGCTGAGCCATATTGACACGGCTTGACACAGTGAGGCCGTGCCAGTCCGGCTCACTCGGTCTTTGGTTTCAAAGGTCCTGGGTTCTATTCTTTGCTCAGGTAGTCTAACATATAAGTCCAAAAGGCAGCGTAAATAGGCTTGCATCTGTATTTGTTTGATACCACATACACCAAACTTGACCCAAACGATTTCTAGCTAGGATGAACACCCAATACTCTGATAAAGGAGGAACTGATGTCGACCCTACCCGTCTACTCTGTTGGTCAATATTTCACTTGGTTGTAATGTTCATATCTCAGCATGCGTTTTAGAAGCGCAACATGACGTCACGCAACGTTTACTTGTGAATAAAAATCGTTAACTTTTAATTTCCATTAAAATATGTTCTCTGATACGAAAATGGAAGTTGTTGGTCGTTAAGATGTACGTTATTTCATTTCGTTTGAATTTTAGATCCAGAAATGATATCAATCCCACAACTCTGCACGATTTAGATAGCTTCTTTGTCAGTCACGCAACAGGCCTGGATAAAATCCAATGACGAGGAACCATTAAAATTAAATGCATTTTAAACGATAAAATTTTCGACCAGACATAAGTCAAACTGCGTTTTGAGATATACAATGTACCATATTCGAAGCAGATGAAAATACAAAATTCAGCAAGATCATTACGGGACAAACTGGCATTTCCTTTCAACTCACTAGCGTAACTTTTCAGGAAATATAATAAATTTTTGGTGGTTTCATTCCCTGATTTATTGCAGCTGGACACTCCTCAAGATACGTGTAATTTCATTTACACGTATAATCATCCAAGGTAACTGGGTCTCCTCTTCCGCTTCCAAACGAATTTGAGAGTGGTCTACTGGGAACGAGTAATGCGAGCAAGTATAGCCGAGTGGGCATAGTGGTCGGTTACCAGCCAAGTGAATGCCGCATATAATCTCACGTCCGTCTGATAGTAAAAGTTGTCTGATGATGCAAAAGAGAAGGGCTTGGCAAATTTAGTCCATAGATATTTACTAGAATTGCCAGCCCACCTACGCTAGTTTGTTTCATAAAAAAAAATACTAGTGCGCGGCATATCTTGAGTCCTGGAAGTATTTTATGAGCGGCAGAGTGTCTTCCTGGAGGAGGCGGCTTTAATGGACGGCCGCCATTGTTTTTGTAACCATCTTGGATATCAGCAAGGCACTCTGCTGCTGAAAACGTACAATCGATTATCTGTGTTCCTTCTGCAGCGAACTCAAGATAGGCCGCGGACACTACAGTATGATCTAAAGCACATGGGTGGCGTTTGATGCGCCGTTTGCAAAATGTGGATGGTTTACTGTCGCATGCGTTTGTCACCTGAGGCGTATATATATCAGCTTCGTATTTTAGCGCGTTTTGAAGATTTAACCGAGTTTCACTAATCCTTTAATTTTAAGCGCCAGCGGTTTATGCCAGTGATTCAAAAAAAGGTTTAAAGGGTTTTAGCGAGTGTCAACCACTTCTGGTATTCTGCTCAACGAAGCCCTAAAGCCCTATGCCAGCAGTTTATGAATCGTTTAAACAGTTATTTTTTGTGTGCATATAATATTACTTCTATGATTGGTGAGATTTATCTGTATTAAGTTTCATTGTTTACAGAGAAATACTTTGGGAACCATTCAGGAGTCGGTATTGGACTTGTTCCTCTGTAAGACTCGTTTGGCCGTGAAAGTTGCATTTGAGGTCTCGACTGATTTATGGGGTAGCGACCACTTTCCTGTGGCACTCTCCTGAGGTAAGGGGCAAAAGAGGGTTTTGACTCGTTTGCTGTCATGCTCGGCAGACCTATCCTGTGGTGGATTCTGGTGACTTTGCCCCTTGGGTGAGAAACTGGGTCAGGGGGAGAGAGGGAGGAGGGTGAGTAGGGTGTTTCAGAGGTGGCAGAGGTTTCAGCGGCTCTGCATCCATGATCGGTGGTATGAGTTTGAGGGTGTTGCGCAGGAAACACGATTCATCCTCCGCAGGGAGAAAGCACAATTCGGGACTAGACTCTGTGTGAGGGTCTCTGAGGGCCTGCCAATTCAGAGTCTGGGCTGTAGTGAGGCCTCAGGATGCCCGGCCCACTATAGCTTGGGTGTTTGGTGGGTTCGGCGAAGTCTTGCGCCGTTTTGGCATGGCTGAGGCTTTTAATGCGAACTTCGCCATGGTGTTTGACTCCCCCAAGGGGCACCCTCCCCATCTGGTTGGGGGGGCTTCGGAGGGGAGGGATGGCTCAGACTCACCCTTAACTAGGTTGGAGCTCTCTGCAGCACTGGCTGCATGCCAGGCAGGCAGCGCAATTGGGATCGACGGGGTGTCGTACGAGGATCTTAAGGCCCTGGGAGCCGAGGGCATCGCTGCATTGGTCGAGTACTTCCAGAGCCGGTTTGATTGGGCTCCGCTCCCACGGTCATGGTTGTTTTCGATCTTGACCCCGGTTCTTGGTAGGGGTAAGGTCCGGTCAGCTGTGGCCAGTTACCGCCCGATCGCTCTTCTGTCCTGCGCTCGTAAAGTGTATGAGAGGGTTCTGGTGAATAGGCTGGTATGGCAGGTGGAGGCTGCTGGGCGTTTGTTTGATGCTCAGTTCGGTTTTCGGAAGCACCGAGGAGCACAAGACGTGATGATGTTTCTGGAATCTAGAATACGCGAGGCATGGCTAAATGACTGTTTTGCTGTAGCCGTTTTCCTGGATATCAGGGCGGCGTACGATATCGTCGATGTGCTTTGGGTCGGGCATGAACTGGACGGGTTGGGGGTCAGCCTGAAGCTGAGGAAGGCTATATTTGCCTTGCTTGGCCAGTGGGCCTTTGCCACCAGGGTTGGCCCCTTCTGGTCTGGGGTGAGAATGACTGGTCGGGGGCTACCGCAAGGTAGCTGCCTCAGCCCATTGCTCTTTGCCATTGTTATCAACTCTGTCTTGGTGAAAAGGAGTCTTGCTGTCAATGTGGTGGCATATGCGGACCACTCACGGGAAAGGACCTGCCGGCAATTCTGGCTGCTTTGGAGTCTACTATAGATGGTGGTTCCAGAGCTCTCGCCGTCAAGGGTCTTCAGCTGGCTGGCACGAATACAGAGCTCATGGTGTTCAGGCGGTGTCAGACCTGTGACTCTACCCTCCAAGTAAATGGTACTTTGGTGTGGGCCTCCTGTAAGGTCCGTTACCTGGGGTTCTGGCTGGACCCACAGCTAACATGGGTGTACGACGTAGCTGCTGTTCGCAAGAACTTGACGAACCAGCTTGGTGTGTTGAAGTGGGCTGGGAATCGGTGTGTTGCAAAGTGCAGCATACTTGTTAATCTTTATAAAGTATACCTGTGCTCTTGTGTTGACTTTCATGCTCCACTATTGGCTTCTTCCCAGCAGGCCATAGCTGGGTTGCAGGTAGCACTGAATGACTGTCTTCGTGTGGTCACTGGTTGCTTGCCTTCAACCCCGGTGTTTGCCCTTCATGTTGAGGCCATGGAGTGCCCACTGGTGTATCGGACGAAGGAGTTGTTGGTGAGGCTCTGCTTGCGTCCCATCACGAGGGGCCAATCGGACCCCCTTGATCACATCCTCACCGATTATGGGCTGTTAATGCCTGGGGTCCGTGCGCTACTCGGGGCCCCGGGGTTGAGTGCTTCTCTTGTACGACAGGGTCCCCTGGGTGCTCTCGCATTGCCAGTATTTATCCGTTCCCCTGCCCCATGGCTGTGGTGTGGCATTATGACGGCGGCTGTATTGGACCCTGTACATTTGCCTGGCTCTTGTGTTCAGGTCTTTTGTGATGCCTCCTTCATGCCATCTGGGCTTGGCGGATTTAGGGTGTGTGTCCCAGAGTTGCTGTTGGAGTATGGGTTTACTTTGTGGGACCTCCCATCAGCCTTTGTCGGGGAACTGGTGGTGATTTCGGTGGCGATTGACAGTGGAGCGGACCTGCAGTTCCCAGAGTTTTGTGTGTTGACAGACTTGCTGGCGGGGCTGGTGTTTCTTGGGGGGTGCTATCGCTCAGCGCAATGTTCACACTCTATCGCGCAGGAGGTTGGATGGAAGGTGTTCACATTGGGGCTCCAGGAGGTAGCCGTGTCTGTTGGCTGGGTGAAGGGTCACTTGGGCGTGTTCGGCAACGAGCTGGTTGACGCGCTGCCCGCCGGGGTTCCTGCGGTGGGTGTAATGGGATGTCTTTCACTGTGAGCCCTTGTGACCTTCGTTCAGTGGCTGCTGCTATCTTTCGGAAGGAATGGGATGCAGCTTGGGTTGCTGGCACAACGGGTAGGCAGCTCTTTGCCCTGTATCCCACTACCGCTACCCCGACCACCCTGGACTGCCTCTCTCGCCGGGATGCAGGCTTAGTGTCGCGGCTACGTACGGGTCATGCTCCCCTACAGGTCCACCTCGCCCGCTTCGGGTGGGCAGATCGGCAATGTGCACGTGTAGGAGTGGTCCGGAAACTGTTCGGCATTTCCTCTTGGATTGTCCGCGCTGGGCATCTCAGCGCCAATTTTTGCTTAGTGGGGGGAGGGGATCTGTTGCGGCAGCTTCTAGTGGTCTGACTGCATGTAGTGACTGGCGGCGGGTCCCTGAGTCGGTCTTGGGGTTCTGCCGGGTAACGCGGCGTTTTGAATCTTGACTCTGGTTGACTCTGGTGGCCTAACCCGTTGGTTCGGCACCCCTCTCGCATTCTGTCGGTATTTGCCTTAGTGAAGGCCGGGCTGGCCAGGTACTTGATGTGTGTTAGTGTTGAAGTTAGTTTGTAGCATGAGCGTATGGCTTGAAGGCCCTTTTGGCTCAATAAAAACTCAAACTTTGCAATGTAGCAATTATAAGGCTCGTGCACCGCATGTTTCAAGTGATTGTTAAAGCTACTGGTTGGTTTTTACTTATTGTTGGTTACACGGGCGCTTTTCGGGTTCTGGGCGTATAAGGTCGCCTGACAACATAAAAGTCACTGTAAGGACACAGCTTAACGTTATCTTGTTGGAAAAAACGACATGAATAACGTCGATATTTGCCAAATCAAGACACACGCCTGCCAAGATTAATCATAAAATCCAGATAAAATACTGTTAGAGAGGGGCCCATTTGTTA
>JAHWFP010056551.1:0-14608 GCA_023313725.1 Lithobius niger
CCATGTTTATAGGACTTTTTCTTCTTATCTTTGATCACACAGCGGACTCTCAAAATATTTGACACCAATTTCCGAACACTCTGTATATATATATATATGGTACGGTGTGAGAGTTTGTATGTAAAAAAAATCTATATATATATACATACATTTTTTACATACAGACTCTCACCGTACCATCCGGGACTGCAGCGAAAGACATCATTTACTAGTCTTCTTATCTGCCACTTCGTTTCTAGTTTCTTTGTCTCTTACTGTCAGTTGTGTTTGCTTTTCGAGTATCTTTTCCCCATTCATCTCTTCCCAATCTAACCACAACACTGTGATCTCTTAGATTATGCAACTAGAACACTTAAGACCCCCCCCCCCATTCCAGACATACCCCCTCCCCACCTCTCAGTATTAAAAGCAGATGCGTAGCAACCCCCCAATAAAATGTTCTTCAGACTTTTTAATTAGACCAACGTGACTGAAGTCTTGCAATAGAATCAAAATTTACATGTTTTCAATATTAGTGTACTGAAGTTATCGTGCTTAAATGGTGCAAATAAGTGTATTAATCACTAATTAGACAATATGAAATCATCGCAGTGCACCAGGATTTCGTTACAGTCTTAAATAACCATCTTAATAACCATCTTTATCGTGGAATGGAACGACTACAACTCCCAAGAGTGTGTAATATTTCGAATGGTGCCCGAGTTGACCACACAGGAAGATAGGCATACCGTTATTATTCACTTTTAACAAAACGTGGTGGTGGTTGGGTGGTGAAGCTAGGCTCGTCTTGCGCATGCGCCACATAATATGACACAGCGACTGGACGGCGCCGTACGTAGCCATTTTTGATCCATGTTTCCTGTGTTCATTAGCAACTTTACAACGTTTCGAAAAGATAGAGGAAACTCCAATCAGGGAGAAATATTGCCTTCCCTCCCCCTTTCCCCGTCTTTCTCCTTCCTTTTCTGTCTCTCGTCCGTCTAGTTAAAGTTTAGGCGCCTTTTTATGATCTGAAAAATTCATTATTGCTCTTGAGACAGTCGGAAATTCGATCATTCTTCCAAATTTATTTATTTTGAAAAAAAAAAGAAATCGAACACCTTCATCCGCTCAATTATTGAGTTTTCAAGTTTCAATCACGAAAATTGAGTTTTTGCGAATTAAATACTTTGCAGACAGTTGCTAATTAACGTCGAGCCGAATTAGGACCAAAATGAAATGCACCGAAAACGCCCGGGGAGGTAGGCGAACTATCAGGAGAGGGGTAGGGGGAGGCCAGCTAGCTAGAGGAGAACGAACGAATATTTTTAAGTAAACACTAAAGAGTTGATGAAGTGCCCTCTTCCTTTTCCAACTCATAAATTTCATTGATTCCCAATATTTCGAGCAAATTTGAGTAAAGCTGACAAGTTTGTGTATCAAACAGACTAGCTACAGATTTTCTCAAAGATGGTTTGAAGTAAAGTTTATTGGGGCTGTGGCCCGAAGCCATGCGCCCGCCCTAGTATTAAAATTACAAACCAGAAACCATGAAAGCACTAAAGATGGTGCCCACACAACAACAATGCAACGTGATCCATACAAAGTAGGTTCATCCGTTATAGATTGAACATGGAATAGCTAAAAAGATACCAAAACAGTTGTCCCCAATATGGAGACGTTCAATATACACCACTTTCTTACGCTTCCCAACTAGTCGCTAAATTATTACTCTTAATTAATTCCCACTGTTTGTTGTGGAGTTCTCTGTAATTTGTGATAAGGAGTTGAAGAGACGTTGAAGGGTTTTGACGTTCGTTTATTAAAATTGCCTAAGTTACTTATCACGTGGTACTCAAATCAAGTCAATTCAAAATCGTATCGTTATTTATTACGTAAATCACCAAGATTAAAGCAGGGCTGAGTCTGGTGGGAAGGGGTGGAGGTGTAGTTGATTCAACGATCACTGATTTAGTCGGTGTGTTATCTGGTAGAAATGGTTTCATTCCGATTCAGCACTAATTTAGTTGTCTTACATGTAAATCCTCGTGATGTTTTTGTCTCGTTTCAGTGACGATTCAGTGATATTTCACTGGAATGACTCAAAATAAGGTGGTCAGTTTGATGACCGAAGGACTTTCTTTTAATCGAGTACAGGTTTGGATTTAACACCTATTAGCCCGCAATAATCTGAGCTTAAAAATAAAAAAAAAAACCTCTTTTGGCTTCCTTTCTACTTTTTGCGCAATTCTGCTAATAATGAAATTCAATATTAAATATGACAACAATTACAATATAACATTTTCTTAATAAAATACATAATACTCTTAACTTATTGTCAGGATTAAATACAGCAGCAATTACAATACAGGATTTTTCATAATAAAATAATGTTAGCTTACCATAACTATAACAACATTTGAATACACACACAAAAATTATCCTTGGAACGCACTTCGGATAAATAATGTTATTTTCACGTGTTTGATTTCATAACTTGCATCCAGAAAAGCCATTCAAGTTTTAGAATTGAAGTAGTTGTATTTTTCTCGTTATATCACGTCACAGAAAAAGACGTAGCGTTCACGTGCTCTTAAGAGTTCTCCATATTTCATTGTGAAAACCCTGCGTTTAAATTCATCTTTGACTTATTAAATGGTTCTTTCTACTTTAAGGCCCGACAAGACAGTTTTCTTGAATGAAACTTCGTATGTTGGTTTTTGCAGGTGGGGTTTTCTTGTGGGTTTCTTCTTGTATCTCTCTCTTGGGTTAAGTGTTAATCTGTTATAGAAATATCAGTAACACTATGTCGTGACACCTCCTTGAAAGGTTACTGATGCCGCCTTATACATATAGGAGGCGACGGTTACATTATTGAGTGTGTGAAAAATGACAAGGGCAGCAAATGCAAATGACGGTAGAACATGCAAACAAGCAGCTACAAGGACGATTACATCGATAAAAGAAACGGAAGCATTTTACAACAAAAAAAAAAAAAAAAAGTAGGAAAAAAATGAAAAGTCGAGCTCGAAAGCCTGACATTTCCTGTCTGAGAAGCGCGCCAATTTGGCAGCAGAAAGCAAAAGGTGACATTTTGGACAGACGGACGAACGAACGGACGGTGTCACAGACAATGACGGAAGCGATGATTGGCAAAAAGGGCACCAACTCTGCCGCACCGAACGATGAATACTAGTTAGCCGAACTCAAAACCATAGTCATTAGATGGCAGACTGAGGCATCGGTATAGGATCGGATTGCAGATACAGATATTTGTATTTTGATCATGCTGAATGCGGTGAACCGACAACTAGGGAACCAAACGAATTAGCAAAATGCAGTAGACGACACTGTAAACTAGAAATGGAGCAGCGTCTTCCTGGTTAGTGTTTAACTATCGAATTAAAAAATTTATCAATTTGGGTATTAGGTCACTGATATTTTTAAACCTAATGACATAACCAATTCTTACCTTTAAATATCGGAAGGACACCGAAAATGTATCTAGAATCTGTTTGTTTTGGGTTGCTATCAGTTGATGTTCTGGCGAAGCATAAGGAACAACTCAGATCCACTAAAACTAAATTAATTCCTACTACGAAATCTTCTTCCGCGTTAATTCACTGCATTATTTACCTGCTGTTTGGTTAGTTTATTTGATTTCCGTTTCGCAGTAAGGTTATAATGTGACAGGTCGAATTTAGCGAGGACTCTTGAGAACCACTGAGCGAGATGTATTAGGCCTGGAGCTAACTAATGATGGCTAGGCCGCATTCTGCACCTAGACCGCTCTTACTAGATACACTTACGCTGCGAACAAGGAGTATAGTACAATGTTAAGTTTCCAGTAGAGTACGACAGATTACAGCGTCCGTCTTGACGATTTTTAACAATGATAGTTCAGTGTTAACAACTCTGTTTGCGACATATCTAAGCTAGTATGGGCAACAATAAAACTTTTTATTTCAATATATTAGCTAAACATTAGAGAAGTCAACGAAACTTCTGATTTGGCCTAATGCTGGTTCACGTAGAGTTTGCTGAATCAGTAAAAAAAAAAAATGTGTGAAAGGTTAAGAATATTTGGTAAGTTATTTAATCCAGTCGTACAAAGTAAACGCAGGAGTGGCATAAAGAAAGCGTCTCCAAGATAATTCTACCCAATTTTTCACTACTACGCCTTCTTAGTCACGTGCAGCCAATTGGCAAACGAGTGACCGTTATTATTTTAGCGGAATACGTACGTTAAAAATTATGTGCCAAGGTTTTTTCCCTAATAAATAGCAGTGAAAAACAACGTTTGCGCTTCGATTGGTCCAAATTCGAAACAGTTTGCCATTTGTAGCGTGTAAACGACCCTGACTCATGGTAAGAATTTTGCTTCTCAAACAAAGGCCGACTGGGGCAGGTTTTTCTTTTCTCATCGTGTCGTGGGTCCCTGGAATGCTCTTCCTGTTGATGTCACGGCGCCAAGACTTGCTACCTATAAAAAGAGGCTAAATAACATTGATCTGACCCGATATGTTATGTTTTCGTAGTTTTTAAGACGATGGTATCAACCTGATATTATTTATTGTAAATAAGTGTATTTTATTCATTTTAATTTAGATAGGGTATAAATGGATAAACCTATCCCTTACCCATTTTTTTGTGCTTAGATCGCAAAAAATTTATTTATTTGTTTAATTATAAATCCAGTGCCATGCTCGATTTACTCCAGGCTCCAAACATTCTTACATGTGATTACCAAAGCATCTGCCTTAAATATGCCAAACTGCTAACATGACATCTTAAAAGCGGATGCAAAGTTTTAAGATTCCAAAGCGTCTTACTTTAAGACGGTAATACCGGCAATGCCAAAAACGTCTTAAAAACATCACAATTCCAGGATACCTGGTTAATTTTTTTTTCTATTGCCTATTGAAAAATACATTACCCAAATATTAGCATTCTCCTTCTCCTAATGCTGTTTCAACTAGAGATAAAAGAAGTTCTTCCGGTCCGCTTAGCTACTGCGCAGATCCACTGCGCAGCCCCCATTGCATATATAGTCGAAGCGGAGCGACAGAGCTCACCTTTTCGACACCTCTACCCTGCCCAAGTGGCCACGAGAAGGGAGGAGGGCGGGAAGCCGGGTAATGTATTTTTCAATAGGCAATAGAAACAAAAATTAACCAGGTATCCTGGAATTTTGATGTGTCTACTTGCCGTGAAAAATACATTACCAATTATTAGCATTCCCACAGACTTTGTCAAGGTGGCGGGCGCCATTTGATCGGAGTCCCCTTAGCTAGCGGCCGGCCCTTGTAACGCAAGGTTAGTTTACAGTGCGTCCAAGGGTCAGAGTACTCTGTGGGCGGCTATAATTGGCCCAACACGGTACAAACCGTCGGCATGGTGAGACATGTCCCGGACATAAAGACGGTAGGATGGCGCCATGAGGCGGATTCCATAATGTCGGTAATGGAAATATTGCTAAATTGTACCCAGGATGTGGAGATGGCACGAAGCTCATGTGCCGTGGTTACTTAGATATTTTCCGTGACGCAATTGATGTCTATGGCTTTGTAGGCTTGTAGGACGACGGTTTTGAACCATGAAGCAGTCATCCGCGCAGAAGTAGTCCCAGTCTTGTTGCTGTATGGGAGAAAAAGTTGGGTACGACCTTGGCGGATAGCAGAGGATGCTTTTAGATAGAAGCGGATGGCCCGAACAGGACATAAGGTTCGTTCTTGGTCATCCCCAAGGATGTTGGATAGGGACGGGATGATGAACGGATGTGAGCATTCAGTTGGTTTCTGGGTTTTTGCTCGGAAAGAAGCAGCAGGCGTAAGCGTGACGCCACGAAAGTCAGGGAAAAAGAAGCAGTCACGTTCTCTTGTGGATAGGGCTTGAAGTTCACTACAACGAAGACAGGCGGCGAGAGCCACGAGGAAAACAGTTTTCCTAGTAAGATGGCTGAGGCATGCAGAAGCCAATGGCTCATACGGGGGAGCCATCAAGGCTGTAAGGACGACAGATAGATCCCAGTCTGGAAATCTCTTGGGGGTCCGTGGGCGATCAAATTGAAAGGAGTGGATAAGCGAGGAGATCCGATAATCCGTAAGGAGAGCAGTATTCCCGGCCGCTTTGAAGACAGCATTCAGTGCTGAACGATATACCAGGATGGTGGATCTGCGTAAACCCTCCTTAAATAAGGAGGTCAGGAACCGGAGGAGGTCGTGCAGAGGCGGATTGAGTGGATCGACTTGTTGTGAGATACACCAATGAAACCACTTTTTCCAGTGGCTGTCGTAGACTTTCGTAGTGGAGGATCGCACGGCTCTGGAAGAAATGCGGTAGGCCTCGTCTTCAAGAATGCCCGTTGAGCGGATCAGTCGGACGATAGTAGCCACCCGTGAAGCTGAAGCGAGGACAGGTTCGGATGGAGCAATCGTTCCCGACCTTGCGAGAGAAGATCCCGCCGTGGTGGTAACTGGCACGGGGAGGCAATGAGGAGGGATAGGAGCAGAGGGAACCAAGCTGCGGATGGCCAG
The DNA here is from genome assembly GCA_023313725.1 of Lithobius niger. Taxonomy (NCBI): domain Eukaryota; kingdom Metazoa; phylum Arthropoda; class Chilopoda; order Lithobiomorpha; family Lithobiidae; genus Lithobius; species Lithobius niger. The sequence goes on from JAHWFP010056551.1 coordinate 6,516, forward strand.
TTCGGTGCTATCAGCAGAAATCGTCTGGAGCAGTCGGCAATTTTGCGGAGGACTAACGGCAGAAGGCGAGGTGGAAGGAAGGCGTAAGTATGGAGGTGGTTCCAATCCAAAGTGAGGGCGTCCACTGCCCAAGCTCGGGGATCCGGTAGAGGACTGACGAACAGGGGTAGCTTGTTGTTGAACCTCGTGGCTAATAGATCTATCATTGGTTGATGCCACAAGTGGAAGAGAGCGTGGCATACGGATGGATGAAGTGCCCATTCGCTGATCGGAGGCTTCTTGCGAGAGAGGGAGTCGGCAATAACATTCAGGGATCCAGGGATGTGGAGCGGCAGGAGTCGAATGTGGGAGAGGATGCAGAAGTGGAAAATTTCGGACGGTGATGTGGTGGAGAGAGTGGGAACGAGTTCCACCGCCTCTGCGGAGGTAAGCTACTGCTGTCGTATTGTCGATGTGGATCTGGACAGTTTTTGAGGACAGGAAGCTTTGAAATTGGTGAAGGCCTTGAAGGACCGCGCGAAGTTCTAGGAGGTTGATATGTATCCGCAGGCCACAGACCGGAGGTCGTGAGGTTGCCGGCGTGTGCTCCCCATCCTAGCTGAGAGACATCCGTGAATAGGTGAAGATCAGGGAGCGGCTAGTGAAGAGGTACGGACGCAGTTAGGTTCATGATGTCCATCCACCAAAGGAAGGTCGCTATTGGAAAGGATGAGTCTCGGATTTGAGGGAGCATCTTGAGAGCAAGGCTGGAGTCCCCCCCCCCAGTGCGTCAGACGATAGTGATGGAGGGGGCGAGCCATCCACCTGCCATAGGGAACCAGATCCGCAAAAGAGTCATTCGTCCCAATGGCGGATGCAAGATCCTGAAAAGTGTGTTGGGACCGTCGCAGGAATTGTCGAGAGGTTAGCAGGTGGGATTGGATCCGGTCTGGAGACAGGGCGACCGTCCCTCGGGTGAGGTTGAAGGATACTCCGAGGAATATGAAGTGTTGAGCCGGTAAAAGACGGGACTTTGAGAGATTGATACCGAAGCCCAGCCGGTGAAAAGGTGACACGAAGGTGTGTAGGTGTTCCAGCAAGCCAGAAGGGGATTGATGAGGTAGAAGACAGTTGTCGAGGAAGGCGTGGAAGCGGATTCCTTGCGGGTGGAGTTGCGCCAAGACCGGACGGAGGACACAAGTGAAGATCCTTGGGGCTGCGTTGAGTCCGAATGGTAGACAGAGGTATTCGTATACAGTGTTGTCGAGGACGAAACGAAAGAGGTGGCGGACAGTTGCACGTAGGGGAATGTGTAGGTAGGCGTCGGCCAGGTCTAGTGACACCATCCAATCGTGAGGACGAAGGAATTCGCGGATAGAGGATACGGTCTCCATCTGGAAATGCGGATTGTCTATGCGGATTGAATATTAGCCGAGTTCCACCGTTCTTTTTGTCGCACAAAAAATGTCGCTGTAATACCCCGGTGAAAACGGGGGAGGGACTACGCGGATAGCATCTTTTTGAAGAAGGGGTAGTATTTCTAAATGCAAAGGGCTCGAAGAATGAGACTGACGATCCCACGGTGGATCGCCTGTCGGGGGAGGAACAAAGAACTTCGGTTTGAAGCCGTCGGTCACGATCGCACGAAGCACGTGGTCGATGGTAAGCGCATGCCAAGCTTTGGCATAGAACCGAAGACGACCCCCTACAGCTTGCGGGGGAGGATGAGTGTCAATAGGATCTAGGGGTGCAACGTTTAGAGTGTTGTCCGGAATCGGAGGATGAATGGCACTGGGTGCGTCCTCGTCCACGGCCCTGGTGTTTGTTTGGAAAGGTCGAAGCGGATCGAGGAGCAGGAGGAGGTGGACGATCCGCAGTCTTGACATCATGAGACAGTCCTAGCAGAGCGTCCGTTTTGGGATGAACGGAGGAGGGACGTTTAGAACATCTTGACTTAGCGAAGCATGGTTTCCTTGATATGTCCAGGTGTGGTGCCACCTTTGGGATGAGGCCCCGGAAAAGACAGTCCGTATCATGGATCGGTTAATTGCGGAGGAGATGGCTGGTGGATGCATGGAGGTTGGGAGCAGTGTTCAAGGCAACTTCTCGAAGTAGTAAGGTAGAATTGAAAAGGGCCCTGGTGAACCAGTTCATTGCATGGTAGGTGGCAAAGCATCCTTTGTGAAAGACTTGATTAATGAGGAAAGTGAGCTGACGGGTATCCTCAGGCGGATCAGAATAAATCCGTTCGCACATCGCGTTGGTGGCCGTGCAGAGAACGTCTGCTTGGGAAGCGGGGCGATGGCCGAGGCGGAGGATACGGTCGTTATCCAGCAGAACAAAGACTGGAACTGAGGCTCGTCGAGAGAGGTAAAGGAAGGACCCGAAATCTAACTTTGTATCTGCTGTTAAAAACTCGGACTGAGGATACGTATCAAAGTTGCGAGGATTGCCGGTGCCATCCCCAATGGGACGAAAGAAGTAATTTTCTCGACCCGGACGAGGTGGAGGATGGTCCTTGTCTAATTCCAGAGGGGACCCATTACCTAAAAGGATCCCCCCGTTCCAAAGAAGGGTGGTGAGTAACGTTGTGGATTGTCCAAGGAGAGGCGGTTGAAGGGACGGTTGGTCGCGGAGGCCGAAACCATAACCCGTGGCTAATCCCCTATTTTTGACTCTATCCGGGGCGGATGCGGAAAGTTTATACAAAAAGCAATCGGGGATAATTTCCTCCACTGTCCGCAGCAAGTCAGGCAGCGGAATCTCAGAAGGATCTGGATCGTTGGGAAACGGCGGCTCGGGTAAGCCGAAGGGTCTGGCGAGTAGTACGGATCCTGACCGTCTGGCAGGGAGGACATAGGCGGAGGTGGAGGTGGCGGCGGACGAGGCGGCGGATCAGCAAAGGATGGACCGGCGGTTTCACGTGAACAGTGACGTTTGGGGAGAGAAGCCAACCAAGCCGAGGTGTAGTCAGGCTCTTTCCGTTTGAAAGTCCGCAGTGAAGCATCCTTGAGGGAATGGACTTGTGAAGATGTAAGCGAATCCTCAGTCTTCTGGAGGTATGAGAGGACCGAGAAGAAAGGTCCAGTGGTAGAGTGGATGCGGACGAGGCGTGTTTAGCTGCCGCTTTCCGTGCCTTGATTTGCAGTTTTAATCGTGCGTAACGCTCCTTAGTGCGAGAAAGTTCGGAGGATAAGGATCGCAGGTCCGAAGCTGGTGGAGGTTGTCCGCACGGGATAGGGGATGTGGCGGTCGTATTACGGTGCGGAGGAAAGGATTCCGACAAAAGCGGATTGGGAGGCGGAGGCTCCAACATATCCTGTTCTGTAGTGATTTCGAGGACCTCAGCGTTCTCGACGGATGGAGGAACAGGTGAAGCGGATGAACGAGGAAGGGGGGATTCCCTCGGCGTCCCCTTTGCTCGTGGCATCCTCCAGGCGGATGCGGAGGAGGATACGGATAGCTGGTGCTGGAGCGGACGGTAAGCACAGCGTCTTTCGGGAAGTGAACAGCGTGGTCGCTAGAGAAGAAAAGGTGAGCTCTGTTGCTCCGCTTCGACTATATATGCAATGGGGGCTGGGCAGTGGATCTGCGCAATAGCTAAGCGGACCGGAAGAACTTGTTTTATATCTAGTTGAAACAGCATTAGGAGAAGGAGAATGCTAATAATTGGGTAATGTATTTTTCACGGCAAGTAGAAACGGATGCAAATATCCCATCTTAGTTTAAGATACTTATTTTTTGCAGTTTACATAGTCTGTTTGATTACTACTCGGTTCATATGACCTATTCGAATGCTCCCAGATTATATTTTGATCGAATCGATGGGGGTTCCTGGAATGCTGGCGCGTTCCTTGAGATTTGGGCGTGCATGCGGTGTTTGCGCATATTTTAATACCTTGCAGTAAAAATGTTAAATCTTTTATTTTGTACTCTTGGATTTAAGTAATGCCAAAGCTTTTGAAGACATCGCGAATATCTTTTTCTCTGCTTTTTATACGATAAATAAATCATTGGAGTTAAAATAGTAGATGGGAATTTCGGGTTGGAACACCACCCTATAGGGCAGTGACACAACGTATTTATTATTGTGTATAACTCTTTGGTGGAGCCAGTTACTGGGTTAGCTGCAAGGAGCACTGGAAGGCGAAAATAAGGTCATCTTACTGAAGCCACTGCTATTAGACTGGATTTCTTAAGCCTATAACGCGCGATTTTTGTTCTTGGAGAAAACAAAGTTCTTTTAAGCCTAAAAAATCCGCTCTCAAAGCACTGTCTTGACTAGAAGTGCCGTTGTTTTCGCTTACATTTTAATCTAGTGCACCTTGTAGCTATGCCCTCCAAATGGTGTTTCGTAGCCAATGTGACTTCACTTCACGCTGCTCTATAGCAAGGCTAGAAGCTGCACGCTATGGTATCCAGTAACAGCGTGAGGTACCTGTTTGGGTTCCGAAAGGGTAGCAGAGTTTGTCCCAAGATGCGTTGAAGGAGCAGCCAATGGTTCCGTCATTACAATAAAACTAGTAGCTGCTGGTTTTATGTAGCGGTTTGAGCTCTCTGCTTATACATAGTGGTGTAGGATAGTTCAGTGTTGAATTAGTGTTAAGATACTTTTAACCACGTATAGTTTATAGTAGGTTTTAGTGTAGAGCTTTACACGTCCAAAAGTATGGGTCCGGATGGGCACCTTGTGGTTACAATAAAGTGCTACACATCATTGATTTCGTTAAAGTCTTTAAATTACGATATGGTTTGGTGGAAGCCTTGAAGAGCCGTCGGTGGCTGGAGGAGGGAGAAGGGAGTAGGGAGGGAGGAGGGTGTCTATATAAACGCCTATATCTCCAAAAGTTACCATCCGAATTTTTGTGCCTCCTTATGTGCCCTTTTGTACACTTCATACTCTTTTGTATCCTTTCATATCCTATGTAGTCTTTTGTACCCGTTGGCACCCTTCTGATCCTTTCGTATTTCTTCGTGCCCTGCTATTGCTTAGTGAACGAAGTCTGGAATGCCGCGGCTGTCGGTTTTATTTATCTCATAAGGCTTTGGCTTGTGGTGAATAGTTTACATTTCGGCATCTGTTATGATCACGACTGTGTTGAGGCTCGTTCGAAAGATACAGTTTTTGCCTACAGGTTCTTTCTCATAAATGTTGGCCGAATATTGAATAGATTTTACGATAGGCTACACGATTCAAAACCTTAAAAAGTGATTTCTCTACAGTTTTTTTTGTTTGCATTCGTACTTACGTAGGCTACTGAACATTTATTTCACTTTAGAATATTACAAAATATACCTATTAAGGTGGTTTTAAACCGTTTGCCTCTGTATATTTAGGAATGACACAAATGACACAATAATGGCACTATATTGGAAATGACACAAAAGAGGTGTTGGCTTTTTTCCCTTTGAACAACGCAGATTTGAAAGAATGGTTATCCGTTCCCACATAATAGTTACCATAGGAAGAAAAGGTAGAACTAATTAATAACTAATAAAACGGCTAAGTTAGTTAGTAAAAACCTCAGTTTTAACCGATAACAACTCCAAAGATATACGAGCATCGTACCACCATCTTGAAAATTGGTGCTAAAAGGTTTTTTTGTGTGTGTAAGCTCAAATGCTGATCAATATTAAAATAAAGAGGATGTAAATAGAGGATGTAAATAATGGGCAGCATGCAATTTTTTGTAATGATTGGGCACATGTATTTCTTGGGCCTCCAATTTATAATTCGTAGGTTCTGTCAGTAATCTTGGTTTAGTCCTATTTATGTTACTGAGTGGATACTTTAATAATTACAACTTAAAGTGAATCCCTAACTGCCTTAACTGGATTTAATAAATATAAATAAACAAAACAGTCTAACCACAGACAATGGTAAGGATATCGGAAGGGAGTATCCCACTAACAAAGATCCCAGAAGGAGACCACAATAGCCTGGTCAAATTATCCTTGTTAATGGAATCTTGTCTAGTAAAGATGAGAAGCAAAGACGTAAAGAGGATCTGTTCATTAAATTCGATGTGTAAAATAGAGGCCTTTTTAGAGTGGTATTTTCGGGTACACTTTTTACCGCGTCTCTGAACTACGTACATACGACACGGAAAAAAATCGTCTCCCTCTTCATTCATACTGGTTGTAAAGAAAGTTGTAGAGAAAGTTTTCCTGAAACTGTGAAAAAAATTTCTTAAGTAAAATTAGTGCCGTAGTATTAATTTGTTTTTACAACTCCATTAATGTTAGTGCTACATTAAATATTTTCCGACTTGAAACTAGTCCTCCATATAACTTAAATGGATGTAAATACACTTGGATAAAAGTACCGTGTGCTCTCCCCGAAAAAGCTACTAAATATTCTCTACAAGAAAGAAGGGCCGTTATACGTTCACTTTAATATCCTACTGCACGTAATTACTGTTTAATACCTCTATAGAATGTAAAGTACTTCTGTGGCCGCCTTAATAAACTTACAGAAGATACATGGGGTACAACAGTGTACAAAAGACTACAAAAGGCTATAAAGTTTACAAAAGGGTACCTAAGGGAGCATTCAGGAAATACGTGATTCTTTTTCGAACAAATTTAGACCCCTTCCCCCTTTGTCACACCAATGTAGCATTTGGCGTGACACCCTCCCCCCCCCAACCCTTGAAATACATAACACTTCTTTGATCCACCACCCCCCAGTTGTAGAATTTTTTTTTAATTCCTTTTTATAAGCCGTACCTGGGGGCATAACGACCAGTAATTTTGAAAAAAAAAATTAAAATTTCGAGTTGGAAACAAAAGTTGGTAAATTAATTTAGCTAAAATAATTTAGAGAAAAACTAGTGTATTAACTCTTTCCTGCCCACTGGTTACTTAAGTGACCGGCTAATAAAAAGAAAAAAAAAGAAGTCCCAACACACAGCATGAGCTTTGTAAGGCGGCCCCAAGGATCCTGATCAAGGCTAACAAGGACAGTACAGTGGTCAGCATCCCAGACTGCAAACCAAGTAAATGATGGTTTTAATACCAAGACCTAGCTTGAAAAAAACCATCCAGGTTAGCAATTCGTCATACTCCCCCATCCCTCCCTCATCATGACAGATGGTACCGTAACACATTTCCTCCAACCCCTCCCCTCTCCAGGCATTACGTTATTTGTTAGTGCTCCCTAAGATACGGAAGGATACAAAAGGATACGAAAGTGTAGAAAATGGTACACAAGACACAAAAGGGTACGAAAGCATAGAAAAGGATACGAAAGTTCACAAAAAGGCACAAAAGGGTATGAAAGTGTACAAAAAGGAACATAAGATAAGAAAGAGTGTAGCAGTGTACGAAAGTGTACAAAAGGAGTAGATATGAAGGAGTACGAAAGTACACAGAAGGGTACATACGATACAAAAGTGTACGAAAGAATACAAAAGGGTACGAAAGTTATAAAAGGATGCGAAAGTGTGCAAAGGGCACATAAGATACGAAAGGGTATGGAATGATACAAAAGGATACATAAGGTATAAAAGGATGCGAAAGTGTACAAAAGGGTACATAAGATAAGAAAGGGTATGGAAGGATACAAAAGGATACGACAGGTATAAAAGGATGCAAAAGTTTACAAAAGGGTATATAAGAGATGAAAGGGTATGAAAGGATACAAAAGGATGCGAAAGTGTACAAAAGGGTACATAAGCTAAGAAAGGGTATGTAAGGATACAAAAGGATACGAAAGGTATAAAAGGATGCGAAAGTGTACAAAAGTGTATATAAGAGATGAAAGGGTATGGAAGGATACAAAAGGATACGAAAGGTATAAAAGGATGCGAAAGTGTACAAAAAGGGTATATAAGAGATGAAAGGGTATGGAAGGATACAAGAGGATGCGAAAGTGTACAAAAGGGTACATAAGATATGAAAGGGTATGGAAGGATACAAAAGGATACGAAAGTGAACAAAAGGGTACATAAAATATGAAAGGGTACATAAAGTATGGAAGGATACAAAAGGATACAAAAGGTATAAAAGGATGCAAAAGTGTACAAAAGGGTATACAAGATACGAAAGGGTATGGAAGGATACAAAAGGATACGAAATGTATAAAAGGATGCGAAAGGGTATGGAAGGGTACA
>JAHWFP010056551.1:14708-30864 GCA_023313725.1 Lithobius niger
AAAGGTATAAAAGGATGCGAAAGTGTACAAAAGGGTATATAAGAGATGAAAGGGTATGGAAGGATACAAAAGTATACGTAAGGTATAAAATCGTACAAAGATACGAAAGGGTATGGAAGGATACAAAAGGATACGAAAGGTATAAAAGGATGCGAAAGTGTACAAAATGGTACATAAGATACGAAAGGGTATGGAAGGATGCAAAAGCATGCGAAAGTGTACAAAAGGTACGAAAGGGTACCTTAAGGGTACATAAGGTACGAAAGGGTATGGAAGGATACAAAAGGATATGAAAGGTATAAAACGATGTGAAAGTGTACAAAAGGGCACATAAGGGATGAAAGGATATGGAAGAATACAAAAGGTATAAAAAGATGCGAAATTATACAAAAGGGTACATAAGAAATGAAAGGGTATGGTAGGACACAAAAGGATATAAAAGTGTACAAAAGGGTACATAAGACATGACAGGGTATGGAAGGATACAAAAGGAGACAAAAGGTATAAAAGGATACGAAAGTGTACAAAAGGGTACATACGAGATGAAAGGGTATGGAAGGATACAAAAGGATGTGAAAGTGTACAAAAGGTTACATAAGATACGAAAGGGTATGGAAGGACACAAAAGAGTGTGAAAGTGCACAAAACAGGACATTAGATACGAAAGGGTATTTGACTATTTGTCTGGGGAGACAAAATTTTTTGTATGATTACAAACTTGGCGGTACAGACCTTTTACAGTGTGTCGACAACATTAAAGGTCCTGAAGTTTGGATGTCTAGTGACCTCAAGTTTACTTTGCATTGTAACAAGATTGTTCATTTAGCACGCCATAGAGCTGCCATCATCCGCAAATTCCATCGCTCTAGGGATCCAGAGTACAAAAGGTATAAAAGAATGCAAAAGTATACAAAATGGTATACGAGATGCGAAAGGGTACGGAAGGATACAAAAAGGTACGAAAGTGTACAAAAGGGAACATAAGATATAAAAGGGTACAAAAGGGAACATAAGATATAAAAGGGTACAAAAGGATCCAATAGGGTACACAAGTGGACAAAAGATACAAAAGGGTACGAACGTGTAGAAGGGTACACAATACAGCGAAGTGTATGAAATAGTACGAAAGTGTACAATACGGTACATAAGATACGAAACAGTATGAAAGGAAATGAAAGTGAACAAAAGAGTACGTAAGATACGAAAGGATAAAAAGGGTGAAAAAGTATGCAAAAGGGTACATAACAAACGAAAGGGTACCAAATTGTACAAAAAGATACATAAAATACGAAAGGATTCAAAAGGGTACGAAAATGTACTGAAGGGCACAAATGGTATGAAAGGGTAGAAAAGGGTACATAATTAGATACAGAAGTGTATGAAAGGGTACAAGGGTATGACAGGGTACACAATACAGGGTACAGAAGGTTCCAAGGTTGTGAAACGGAACAAAGGATACGAATAGATACAGGGAGGTACGAAGGGTATAGAAGAGTATATAAGGATACAAAAAAAGGTACACTGGGTGAAAAAGGGTGCACATAGTACAAAAGCGTACAAAGGGTTATGAAAGGGTACATAAGGTACAGAAGGGTGAACACGGTACAAATGATACAAAATGATACTTAACGGAACATGGGATACGAAAGGGTGTAGAAGAGTACAAAAAAGGGTACATAAGGATGCTTATAAGAATAATAATAATAAAAGTTTATTCGCTAAAATGTGAAAAGACATAGGGAAGGGCTAGGCCACTGACACACCATATGGAATTAAGACAATATGTAACAAAATAATAATTACAAGTAAAAACAAATAAAAAAAAAGTGATGTCGAGTTATCTCAAGTTTGCAACTGGAGCAATGCAATGAACTTACTAGAGCAACAAGATAACCGAAAACAATTGCTCCAACCATGTTAAAAACGGCTTAGAAAGCTGGTAAGGTCGAAATTTTTTTGAAATTCTCTTGAACGATTTGAGAGAAGGAGTGTTCACAGCAGCACTCGGCACACTATTCCACACCGGGGCAACTAGGTTAATGAAAAATATTTGCGATAATCCAGACAAGTCCTATTAATTTGAATTTTGAGATTGGTGGCCACGGGTTCTTGAGTCGTGCCCGTAAGGTAATGAAATTATACACTTCTATGTCGGTTTTTCCATGAATAATGGAATACGTCATGGCTAAATCAATGTGTAAACACCTCAATTTCTAGTAAGTCTAAGTGTGTTTTAGACAATCTGTCTTTGAAACACAAGGTTTTCAGACTTGGAAGCTTTTTAGTAAATTGCCGTTGCACCCACTCAATTGTGTTGATGTCTTTTAATAAATGTGGGGACCAAACTGGGAAGGTGTAGTTTACGATAGGGCGGACATATACCGTGAATGCCCAAATAAAGACCAGACGTGAATTAACGTTTAATCCACACCAGACGCATATTGGTAGCTTTCAGTCCATGTGGTGTCACGTGACCTCTATATTTAACTTGAATGGGCTTGTTTTTTGGAACACTGGAGATTCTTTTACACGTATTAGCGACGTTGATGGCTTACATGTATTTTTCTTGTATCTGTTCCTTTAGAGCATTACATTTTTTTTTAAGACTTACATCCATGGTTTATACGCATAAGATTTTTATTAATAGTAATGTAATTAAGTGTTGAACGAATGTAATAATGTGAAAAATGTGAGAAGGTTTGTATTAAAACGTACGTACAGCGTATACTCAATGGATAGCAATTGTTCTTTTTTACGTTGTTAAGTGTACAATAGGGCCAAGAATTGAGATACACGAGTGCTCATCACTGAAATTGCTCTTTAAATTGCCTGAAGAAGTTGCATTGGCCAAGCTAACAACAACCAACTTTCTCGTCAATATGTTCAACCACCCCCCTCCTCCCTTCTCCCCCACAAGCATCGTGTGTGGCGGTCCAACTGCTTCTGGCTTAAATGCTACTTTCGCGAAATGAATTATTAAAAACACCATCAACATGAAGGCGATTCAAGCATTACTCAAACATTTGCCCTACCTATACTGGCCTTCTAAAGCCCGAAAAGACACTCAACTCACGAAATTAGTTAGCACCACGCCCAATCAGAACCGTACGCGGATCAGGTTATCAGCATTTGGAGCGAACGTTTAGTAAATGTCGCTAATTAATGTCTTCCAAAAAGCTCCCCCGCAAATGTGGTGTTCGTTTTTCAGTTTAGTTCATTTATATGTTTGGCAACCACATGAATAAATCAACGCAAACAAAACAACAAAGGAACTAAGTTGATACTATCAAAATTTATTAGTTTCGTTTTAAAGTTACAGCTTAAAATCCGTTACGATCTAGTTTATAAGTACTTTCTTTAATTCCTTTTAACATTTTGCCTACCAAATTTTTTCTGGCAAAATGGTTACAAATTATTGGTAAATAAACTTATTTATTGTCATAATTTGTGAAAAAATTACTTTAATGGTGGGATAAGTTTTGTCTTTGATTACACCTGCTATTTTCTGCTTCATCCCAAAGAAATCTTGTGTTAATATTGTGTATAATTATAAAGATGCTTATTGCTTAATTTTAAGAATTTAAGTTTGACGAATTAGTTCGGTGTTGGACTGTAAATTTTTTCGTGAAAACAGCAATTTTTTTGGTTCATAATAATAATACTAGTTTATTATCCACATTGCATCCCGACGTTCATAAAGACTTGTGCAGCTTGCATTAAATTCCCATTATGTAAGAGATATCCGTAAGTCCTAGTCGATTTAACGGTTATAATTGCGAGCTCAAGAGCAATTATAACCGTTAAATCGACTAGGACTCACGGTTATGTATTTTAATGTTAAGGTGTGACGTCGAGCCAACATATCTAGTTATTTGAGATTTAAAAAAAATTTATTTGAAAATTTTATTTGTGAATCATGACGTAAATTCCTGAACTCAAACTTCCGGTTTAAACTTCCTGTCTGCGAAAGTCTCACGTACGCGAGGACGTCCCTATATCCAGTCCCAGTCACCGACGTTTGTGTTTAAGGTAAAACCGTATTTTTTCTACTTTATTAGTTTAAATCAGATATAGCGTATAAAATGCGCTATTCGTTTGAGTCTCGTAGGTTTTTAGGTGTGTTTAGGAAGTGTCAGTAGCGTAGTTTTCGTACCGTCGGAACGAAAGGTTGCCGGGTCCGGGTCGGACCATTACACCATGGGTGGGGGCGTAGCATAGTAGCCTACTCGAGGTTTTTTTCTTTTTTTTTCGTGTTAGTCCGATAAATGTCGCAGGTTGCAAATGTGCCTATTTATGTTGGTTGCAATGGGGTTTGCTGGTTGAATTTGTGTTGTGTACGGTAGTTTTGCAAAGTCGGTCATTATATGTCACATGTCACCCCGGCTGGAGCGGGGGTTGCGTAGAGGGCGGAAAAAGTGTTAGATTATCAAAAAAAGTGTGGGTTATCAAAATTAACCCACGGTCACGTGTGTGGGTTTTCAGATTAACCGTATATAACAGCTACACTTTTATCATTGGAATGTGTTGGCGTGACGTCACCACCGTTCAGTTACACATTACATTGTATTATGCCTTTGTCAGTTTATCTTTTTCCGACAATAAATTTAAAAATAGTAATAACTCAACATATTCATTTCTTAGAATACTACGTTTACATAAATCCTGTATTTTCATCTCATTAGTCAAACATAGTTGTCAGTTAGTTTTCAATAACCAGTTTTTGTTACTTTTTTTTTAAGTATGTTTCTTTTTTTTCTTTTTTGGTTTCATCCACTTTTATACTGCTTTCGTACAGTGTTTTACTTTTCGGAATATAAAAATGGACAAAACCGAAATAAAAGTGAACGAAACAAAAATTAAAAAAAAATAAAGGACGAAACCAACTTTAAAAAAAAACCAGGAAAATACCCAAGGGGCGTAGTACTGTATACTTCTCATAACACAAATATTTTGACTGAAGGTATTTGTCACGCAACCAGACTTTCTGATACGTGGGGCGCTAACTAATTTCAGGACTTAGTGACACGAGCGTTGTTTGAGAATATAAACCTAAAACATACAACTTAAGTGGTTGGGTGAAAAAAAATAGAAACTGGGAGGAAAGACGACGGTGATAGAGCTCAATCTGGTTGCTGGAGGTTTGAGGATCTGGTCGAGCCCCTGGAGAGCGCCAAAATCTCCGCCAGGCCTGCCAGCCAGGGTAGCATGAGAGGCTACCATGCTCCTTCAGCAGCTATGGGAACAATTCTGGCCAATTCTGGACAATCTTTCGACCCCTACGATGATCGGAGGTTTCCAGATCGAATCCCCGGGTTGGCATCTACCTTTAACCAGATAGTTCTTCTTCTCTAAAAGTCTGGTAATGTTCAAAATTGAACCGGTTCAGCCATAAGAGCATTTAATTGCTTTGGCTGACTTAAGGCTCAAAAGAATTTAATTAAACAAAAAAAAAAAAAAGATATATTGTGCCCATATTGTGAAATCGTTTGCATGATTGTTGATGGTTTTCGCTGAATGGTTATCGGCCGTATCGACAACTGCATCAACAATTTAAAATTAATCCGCAGATATCAGGTGGAGTAATTTCTTGCGTACAGGAATTTATGTAATTTAACAAACATTTCCACTCACTTTGGGCTCATGTTCCTGTCAGCAGGGAGAGTGGTCCAGTAAACGGACCCTGTCTTGTGGGAGAATGGGCTCTTCACGCAGATTCGGGCCGACATCAACACTCAAGAGTTGATGTTTATCTAATGCATATTTTTTTAATTTATATTATTTAAATATTATTTATTTATTATTTATCCTACATTTTCCATAAATATAGAAAATCATTACAGCTGAAATTGTTGCACAAATACCATTGTTACACTAATAATTATTGCAAAAACTGTATTTATTTGCTGCACAGACTGCACGGCACTACAGTGCAAACAGAAATAAATTAAAGTAAAGTAAACAGTTGCATTTCAGGCCCTAGGTCTGGGTCTGAGAGAGAATAGTTTTAAACTACGTTTTGAAATTTAAACCAATACAAGAGCTTTACACAAATTGGTTTTGCCCAAAACATTTTATAGGAGATTTTCCTAAAATTCCAATATTTTGTGAAGAAAATTTAGGAAACCTTAGCAAATTTTGTAAAAATATTTAGGACATTTTTTTTTCCTGGTGGGAGGGTTTGCTCGGATGGACGAATACTGAACCCAGGCCATGGGACAACCTCGCTGATGGTTAATGTTTTTGTTTTTTTTATTGTGAGCCTGGGCCCGAGGCCATACGCTCAACTCAAAACACCCAACTCTCTGAGACCCTGCATCCAACAAAAAGCGGCAAACGTTTCAGCAATGTTGGTACGGTACCGAAGCAATATAACGTGAGTATACTTTGCTGTATTTTGGGTTTCATTGTTTGCAAGGTAGCGAAGCTTTACGCCATGTTCATTACTTGTCAAATGGAATCGTGGGAGTGTTTCAGACACATTGTCACAGATCTTGGCTTTCCTAGTATAACCTAAATGGATATTCAAAAGAATGCGACCAAGGAAAACGAATAAAGAAACAAACATGCTAGCAGCTCCATCAATCAGCCCTGGCCGCATTCGTTTCTGTGGCTAATGATCTTGCTAGTGTTGGAACGCGCATATAACTCAAGTCGCTAACACCATCTACCGAGGACAATTCGATACGCACTGCTCAATAAAACCCATGAGACAAAGCTGTAGAACTCACGCGGCTCAAGCTTTGTTTTGCTACCTTTTAACAATGCTCCCATCATACCATGACGTAGGCCTAAGCAAAAGACAAAAGAGCAAGGGCTAGCAACGCAAAGAGAGTCGATGGGATGACTCGCCTTATGTGCACATGGAACTTTAAAAATGGACTCCTGTGAGCGTACGTCAACGGTTGAAGGGGTTAATCAAGGCTAACGCAACGGAATAATGTTGTTGTATTTTTAAAGGTCTAGGTAAACCCATCGTCGGCACATTCTCCAGAACGGCAGAAGTGCCAATAAGCCACTAGAGCACAACTAACATTCGGGCAAGTTTTTTTCCAAGAAGTTTTAAAAAAAAAATTGAATAAAAAGTACTTGAAAGAAATTGCTGATAGAATTATGCTAAAATTGGCGGAAAAATTTGTTGAAAGTTTGCTTTAAGTAAAACAGAGCAGTGCGTTGTTAAGTGACAACGTTATCAGTAAAACAGAGCAGGACGAGAGCAGTACATTATTTTGTTGACATTTATTTGTTAACAAAGTCTTCATCATTTATTGTTGGTTGACTTCAACATGGCGGAGGACGTGGATGCTCTGCTGCGTGATCTGTGTATTTCTAAAGTGTTATCGTCATCCGACATTAACACTGGTGTTGTTGATGATGACGTGTTCGGTGTGGTGATGGAAGAGGCTAGGAAACGAGGACTCTCAAGAGATGTTGTGTGCAGATATGGGGTCCGGACATGTTCGGACATCGTAGCCAAGGCCAAGAATCAAGATGGCAACCAGTCTGATCCAGGGTTGGCCTTATCACAAGTGAGTTCTGCAGACATGGAAGCTGAACGTCATGATGTCTTACAGGTAGTTGAAAAACTTTTCTCGACAGCAGTTCAAGAGGGCAGTCATTCACAAGCAACAGCAAGTGAAGTGAATGGTGGGGCTCCTGAGCGAAACCACACCCGGAAGATCATGGCTCTTCGTAAGCTCTATGGAGGAGGACTACTGACTGCCGACTTGACCCGGTCGCTGGTACTTCTCTGTGAAGAAAGGGGGAGGCCATACTCCCTCACCCAAATATACTTGTGTGTGGAAGACGTTGTGGGTAAAGGGGAAATTGACGCAATAGGCGCACTGAAGCAGGGGAGTGCGTTTGAAGTCGTGTTGGCTTCACCAGCAGCCAAGAGGAAGCTGTTTGCTGCGCAGTTAACTATAAATGGTGGTGTAGTTGAAATTCACGACTTGCATAATCAGCCAGTGAATGCCCGTATACATTGGTTACCGCACAGTACCACCCCAGCTGATCTGGCAGTGGCCATGTCTGCGTTTGGGACTCTGGAGTCCCACAGTTTTGAACGTCTGGTTGTGAGAGGAGAAGAGGTATGTGATACAGGAGTGCGTCTGGTGAGTTTTCGACTGAAGCCATTCAAAACAATAGAGAATGTGCCGGATATCTGTATTGTTAAGGGCATGCCAGCTCTTGTTGTGGTCGCGGATAGGGCGCCACGGTGCTTAAAATGCGAGTTAGTTGGTCACTTCAGACGCGCGTGCGCGAGTGTCCGCTGCGTGACTTGCGCTCGGTATTACGATCCCCGCGATTTGTGCGATCACCTGCAGGCCGCTCGAGCAGAAGTTGCGCATGACACTGTGCAAGTAGTGCGCTTGGATGATCAAAGGAAGGTACCCAACAGGAAAGGTGCTGGTCAGAGTGTTTCTAGTGGGACTAAAGCTAAAAGTATTGCAGTCACACCAGGCGGTAGCAATGATGCAGTGACAATGCTGGGGCCGAGCACCATGCAGAACGGAGTCCCACATGCGGCGGCAGGGATTTCAAGCACGCTGAAGCCAGCGATTGCTGGTTCGACCAACGAGTGTCGTGTTCAAATGCATCACAACTCTGATGATACTGATGGAAGTGTTGCTCCCCCTGCAAAGAAAAAGAAGAGAGGGAACAGATCAACTGGTGCTAAACAAGTAGCGTGTTGTGAACCAATTTCAGCAAATGGAGATGACGAGTTGGCAGTGCCTCCTGCGGTAGGCGCGAATGTTACTGTTCAGTCTGTCAGTGAAGATTTTCAGGGTCAAGAAAACGACCCTGGTGATGTAAGTAATGTAAGTAATGGTGAGGATGTATCAACTGGCACCCAGGTGATCATTCATGGTGGTGAACATAATTATTGTGGTGAACATAATTATTGTAGTGACAGTAATGATGGTGTAGAGTGTGCTGACCAAAATTATCCTTTGAATTGTGATCAGTCCGAGATTGGGTTAAGTTCCGGAGTTAGTGTTGATATGTTGGATGTGCAATTGCATGGTAATGGTGTAGGTGATGGCAGTGGTGTGGGGTAGAGTGCAGTTAGGTTAGGTTATCGTCAGTCGCTTTTCGATACGTTTCATCATTGTGTGCCTATGCAATTGCTTCCTGGAATGCCAGGGGCATACGTAATAAAATTTCAGATGTAGAATCACTTCTCAAATATGTTGATATTCTAGGAGTTCAGGAAGTTAATGTACGGAATTGTGATAGTGCAGCTCTTTTTCAATCCGACTTCGTCAATGATGGAGGGAATGTGGGATTTTTCATAAAGTGGTCGGTCCCATACATTTTACGCCCAATATCTGTACGTGTTGCAGGAATTGATGCTTGTGCAGTCAAGGTGAGCATGCTTGGGCAGTGGGTCAATGTTGTGGTTGTGCATGTAACAACCTCCCATACTGTAGGAGAGTGGGTGAAGTGGTTTGCTCAATTTGACAATCCTGTTGTGGTTTGTGGTGATTTCAATGCGCACCATTTTGACTGGGGGTCGGTGCGAATTGACACTAAAGGTCGTAACCTGGCTGCTGCGATCGATCGTCTTGATCTCGCAGTTTTACAAGATGGAACTCCAACCTTTTCCCGGTGGCAGCTCGGATCTATTCAAGAGTCAGTGTTGGATTTTTTTGTATGTTCTCCTAGTATTAGGAAGCACTTTCAGTTCACTGTGTCGGATGATCAGAGAGGCAGTGACCACTTCCCAGTGGTCCTGCGCCCTCTCGGTTGTACGGTGCCTCGGAGATTCCAGACGAGGCGGCGTCCGCTGGCCTCCAATGGAATTTTAAGCAATTGGGTCGCCTCTAATGCTATTGGGGTTCCTAAGATGCAAAGGAAGGCGTCTGCCTCCTCGCGCACCCAGCCGGTTTGGTGGACCAGAATCTGCTCTTGTGCTGTTCGCGACAGGCGGCGGGCATATCGTAGTTGGAAACGTCACCCATGTGACTATACCTGGCATGTGTATCAGGGCACGTCTAGAGAAGCGTCGTACTTGATTCGCAAAGAGCGCGAGTTGTTCCCAGACAGAGTATGTAACAGTGTGTGTACTGCAGGGTCTCTTGGGAGTGCTTGGCGGATAATTAATCATGGCTCCACCAAAGTGTCTCAGATGTGGGTGTATGACCCACGGGGTGGATCGGGCTCTGTTTTGAGGGGAGAATCCATGGCAGATGCTTTTTGCGAAAGATTTGCGAGTGTTTATTCCCTGCCGACAGGGGCGGTTCCGCCACCCCCAGTATGCAGGAATGTCGACAGCTCTGCTGAAGACCTTCCCTGGGATGTATCTGAATTTCAGACAGCTCTTGCCAAGTGTAAGGACAACAGCTCTCCGGGAATTGATGGGATCTCCTATGGAAGTCTACGGAACCTTCCCAGGGGTGCTACTGAGGAGGGTGTCGCTCTCTTAAGGTTTATCCTTGGTGGGGGCGCAGTTCCGAGCTCATGGCTGTATACTATCATAGTTCCTGTCCACAAGCCAAGGACTCCACGGGCTGACGTCTCCAATTACCGTCCCATCTCCCTGCTATCCAATCTGCGCAAAGTCTATGAGCGGATGCTCATTAAGAGGCTTGGGTGGCATTTGGAATATTACGATTGTCTAGCCCCGACCCAGTTCGGCTATCGGGCAGGGCGGAACGCACAGGATGCTGCCATGTTTCTGCTGTCTGGGATTTATGAAGCATGGGTTCATGGTCACACCGTCGTCGCTGTGTTTTTAGACATTAAAGCGGCGTATGACACAGTGGGAGTTGACTGGGTCCGCCGTAGCTTAGTTTGCATGGGTGTAAGTGCGGGCCTTGTTAATGCTGTGTGCACCCTTCTTGGAGAACGAAAGTTTGTAACGAGAGTTGGTGGCTTCTGGTCTGCAGAAGCGAGCTCTGATCGAGGCCTCCCGCAAGGGAGTTGCCTCAGTCCTTTGTTATTCGCAGTCGCCATTAATGACATCCTGCTCGAAATTGGTGAGTCGAACAACATCGTGTGCTATGCAGATGATGTTGCGTTGTGGTTTGCTGGGAGTGATCCTAGCAGCTGTTGCCAGTGTGCCCAAGCAACTGTTGCGCGCGTGTCGAGTCTCCTTAGAGAAAGAGGTCTGCTGTTGGCCCCGTCCAAGACTGAATTGGTCGTCTTCAGTAGGTCGCGAGCACGGTACCACACTCCCTTGTTCATAATAGTTGATGGTGTTGTTGTTAATCAGTCCTCGGGTGTAAAGTATCTTGGTGTCTTTCTTGATGAGCGGCTGGAATGGGATAGACATGCTGCCATTCTCAAAGACAAGGTCAGGGCTAGGATGGCGGTGTTGAAGAGACTCTCTCGGATCGAAGGTGTTAGGCGCGGCCCCTTGGTCGCAGTTTACAGGACTTTTGTACGTTCCACTCTGGATTACCATCTCCCATTTTTATGCCATGTTCAGAGGCATATCCGGTCACTGCAGGTTGTGGTAAACGACTGTCTTCGGATTGTCACGGGCTGTCTGATTTCGACTCCTATGTGTGCACTCTGGGTTGAGTGCTGTGAACCCCCACTACATCTTCGGGCTGCTGAGCTCCTGTGTGCTCTGTGTGTGCGCAATGCCAGCAGGGGAGCGAGCGACCCCGTTGGCCGTGTGGTTAGAGACTATTTTAGTGTTCGACCGGCGCTGCTCGGCTTGCTTGGTCCCCCAGGATATGGTGTAGCTCTCCTGCAACGGGTGTCACATGTGGCCCCACTTCAAGTGGCGCATGTCACTGTTTTCTGTCCGTGGGCCTGGTGCCCAGAGCTGCAGGAAATATTCTCTGGCCCTCCAGTAGGATGTGGGGTGTTCTGCGATGCTTCGTTTGATCCGCCCAGCTCCTCTGGGGGAATTGGCGTTGTCATACCATCTCTGAAAGTGTTCTTGAGCCGAGGGTTGCGACCAGTCTTCTCTAGCACTATATGTGAGCTTTGTGCGATTTCTGTTGCACTGGATGTAGCTTTGGATCTCGACCTCCCGTCCTTTACCATCTACACTGATTCGCTAGCGGCAGTACACTGTCTGCGCTCTGCAGTTGCGGCAGCTGATCTGTTTGACCCAGTTGTCAGTGAGGTTTGCCAGAAACTGTGGGCTGCCTCCAGTCATGGACCAGTTCGCCTTTTCTGGGTGAAAGGGCATGCAGGGGTAGAGGGGAATGTACAGGCGGATGGCGTAGCAAGGGTTACCTTTGAAGACAGTTTGCAGGGATATCGCCAGTCGTATTCCCAAGGTCGAAGCGGGCAGGTCTTCGTACCTGGTTTTTGGGGGAGTGGGAACAAGAGTGGCAGTCAGCTACAACGGGTCGAGCTCTCTTTGGGGTGCAACCTCATTGTGTCATGCGGTCGTTGTTGGAAGGCCTCCCTGTCTGGATGGGACGGATCCTGTCTAGGCTCCGGACTGGGCATACGTTACTGCGGGCCCACCAGTATCGTCTGGGCTGGTCCCCATCCCCTGAGTGCATCCACTGTCATACTGACCACACTCCCGAGCATCTTCTTTTCGTCTGCAGGGCACTACAGCCTCACAGGATGGGTATTTTGCGGTACATCAGCGCTAGTCCCACAATTCGCGACCTCCTCTCCACGGATGGGAACCGTGGTGGAATGAATCGTTTGCGCGCAGTAGCAGTATTTGTTAAGGCGACTGGCGTGGCAATTTGACCTCTGCACATTCCCTACTCCACAGTGACAGTCCTCTGGAGTTAATGCAATTGTAGTTGGTGTTTGTTGTATTCTGAATTGGTTAGTATAATCTGTGTAATGGTGTTTGCAGTTGTTCACGAAGTTTGTGTAGTAGGGCGCATAGCTTTGGGCTGAGGCTCTAATAAACAAAGTTCAAAGTTAAAAGTTCAAAGATCATTTATTTTTCCTCTTTGTCCATCGGTTCCAGTGTGATTTGAGGTGTATATGTTCGTTGTAATTTTGATGTGGGCGCATGGCTTCGGCCCAGGCTCTATAAAATAAAATACGAGTTACATTTATTTTTGAAACAGAGGCTAACCGTGTGTACGGCACACTTGACGTTTTTGTTTGTAATACTAGTTCTATCTGTAATTATTTATTTATTAAGACAGACCAGATATAACAACGGGACCGAAAGCCACGTGAGCTCGATTAAGTTAAATAAATATAGACGCAAACCTAACAAAAGGAAACGAAACAGGTCAGCATCTGCATTCTGGTTTTTGAATGATGCTAATTAAAATGTTCTTTCCTGGGTTTTGTGTTGGTAAGGAGACGTCATCTCAAAAATCTAGCGTTCAACATGTAAAAGCAATAAATAAAGAAGAAATGGTTCCGGTTTAGAATGGTGCTAACTACATTATTCAGACCAGTGAACTTTACGTAGACTCTACGTAGACTTTACTTTGCAAAGAGGGCACCACTATCACCAAACCCAGTTACGTCTAACTTCTAAATTGCCAACCAGCCTCTTCGATTTTTGGTCAAGACTTTTCTTTTGCCACAAGAACTGCCTAACCATCACTTGGTTATCTCTCACGAACTTTATCACTTCGGAAATTTTTTTCCTGAAATCGGTTGTAAACGACTTTGCAACTTCTGCAAGACTTTCAAAACTTAATTTTTCTTAAAGTAAAGCATTCACTGGAGCCACGGATCCGCTAGTGAAGTAAAATAGTTTAGAATTAAGAAATAAATAAGAGATAAGTGTCCGAGCGAGGGAGGTCGAGAACTCGACTGAATTTAGTATTTATGCGTCTGTTTGTCTGTTTGGGACATGATAAATTCGCAATTTTGTTTTGATTTGGTTTGTAATGTATTTGTAGATCTTAATAATACATCTTCCTAAGCCTGTTAAAAGAGACAAACAACCTTGATCTTGGCAAGCAAATAATTATTGTGGTCTGTTTAATATGGATACATTGCTCTTTTATAAAATTGTTACAATCTTGTGACAAGGCTGTGTCGCATGTCATTGGTATGGCAAACCATTGGTTACATAATTATTACAATGTATGGCACTCTATTGATATCAGTAGGTTATGCTGGGTATGGGTTAACAGATAGGTTCATTGTGGTGTCAGAAGTAACGACACCACATGGTTGAAAATTCATGACATGAGGAGTAACGTTGTTTTCGGCGATATTTGGGTTTTTCGTTGGATGGCGGAACAGGTTTTTAGTAGCGGCAGTAAGGGAGCCCTTTCTGTAAGGCTAGTGGTCCAGCACAACACAACACAACAACACAAGGCTTTTTGCCATCATGTATCCTGAGGTTTGAAACCATGACGACAAAAGCCGATTGCAAAATTTTATCAGGTAATTTAAGGAACTTATTCTGGCCAATGTTTCGGCCCCGGTTCAAATCACCAGGTTTGTCCCTCCTTTTACCAGATATTTCTTCTCCAAAAAGTCTGGTAAGTCTGGTAAAATTGAGCCAGTTCAGCCATACGAGCATTAAATTGCTTCGGTTGACTTAAGGCTCAAAGAAATTAATTTAAAAAAAAATTCAGTCTGAAATTCCTAGGATCTTTCACATACCACAGTCTACAAGCGCGCGAGGCATAGCAGAGCCCTTCACTTCCCGAAAATACCAGGGGTGGCTGAGGTCACACTCGATTGCTAGCGCGTTGCTTTCGTTGTGGGCTGGCACGAGACATGCATGGAGTGTCTTAAAAGCTTGCAGTAAAAGCTTGCAGCTTAACACGCCTGGGTGGCTGACTTAAGCAGTCACTGTTCACAAGAGTTCCGAGCTCGTGAAATTAAAGGAAATCATCCACTGTTCATTAAGTGATTGTGTTCATAGTTACCACATCAGATGCAGTACATTACTTTTGATAACTTTCGAAAATTCGGTAGCAAAAATAATCGTGGAAATGCAGTGATTGCCCATTCCGCTATTCACCGCTTGCCGATTGCAGAACCCCGCTTCTTATACGGTAACCGATAACCAGGCTGGCCACATCAGTCGATCCCCTCTAAAACATCGTTCTATTCCCGATAAATAGTGGAAGGTCATGGGTGGAGAGAGTCGCCCAGGCCACAAGTGGAGAAATAAAGGGGCCATCAACAAAACGACTCTTCTAAACATCACTGGAACTGAGAATAAATCCTTCTATGGAGATGGAAGTAGTTACAGTTTGTGGGATACATCAGTGGATTGTGGTAAACGTAAATGTGTTACTAATACAATTTGTGGGTGAAGCAGCTGGAAAGTGATGGCCTCAAAATGGTCACGAACGACGCAAATGTCCTGGGTAATGCTTATTCTACGTCACTTGCGGTTGCACACTCCGCCCATAGCGTCGCGTAGTTGCTAGCTACTCAAATCGCTTTTAAGAAATAAATGAGTACTGAATCTACAGGTAAGTCAAATATATTATTATCAAATAAATGATTATCATTGAAATTGCCACACACACATCAATAAAGGTCGTAAACGAGGGCAATGAAAATGCTGGAATTGATTCAGAAACTGACTCTCCTTCCCTGCGGACGATTGCGCAGACGTCAAGCGAAGGTGGAGTGACGTAGTAAGGGATAACAAAGACAAACCTTTCCAAGAAGTGTTTCCCAGTAATAGGGGTAGACGAAAGACAAATACGGCAAATGAAACCCAACAACAAATAGGTCGTGCCACAAGCGTTAGCAGCATTAAAAGCAACAACAAAATCACATACAGCAAAATGCATCTGAAATCGCACGAAAAAAACAAAAGCGTGTTAGTCCGATTATTGACACACGCAGCTAATGGCTAACTTAAAGTTGTGCCCCCTGAAACTAAACGTGTTTGTTTCTAAACTGAGTGCAACACTACTGTTGGCTTTCTGCAAGAAACTATTCGTAATGATCTTGCAGTTGGCGCAAACTACATTCATCTGAAAACCAAATACAGTTCATATGCTTCTTTATGCCTAGAAACGAGCGAAGAAAACTATGTTGTTTTGATGATTCCTTCATCCTGGGGTTCTGAGATTTTAATATTTTCTTTTTATGGCATACCTTGTCACAAAATGCAAAGGGTTCAGAGGGTTTTGTAGCAAGCATTAGCCACCCCTGGTCATCTGCCCGACGAAGCCCTAAGGCCCTATATCTGCAGCACCCGGATTCCCAGGATTCCCAGATTCCAGGATTTACAACATGCAGAAAACTCCTGATAGCAATGCCATACGAAGACGTGGAGAAA
>JAHWFP010056551.1:30874-44389 GCA_023313725.1 Lithobius niger
TGATAAAAACTCCTGATAGCAATGCCATAAGACTGTGCAATTACCACAGCGGTGATTGCACGTTCCACTTTTCACCGCTTGCGTAAATATCTCGCCGATTGCAACTGAAAAACAACTGATAAAAACTCCTGATAGCAATGCCATAAGAAGACGTGGTGGAAAGTCTAACAACTGATAAAAACTCCTGATAGCAATGACATAAGAAGACGTGGAGGAAAGTCTAAACAACTGATAAAAATTCATTGTTAAAATCAGCAATGGAATCAAAACTAATATGTGGGAATTCCAAACAGTGGCGGTTGATTTAAATCCAGAAATGTTCTGTGTGGCGAAAACGTTTGTAAAACCATATTGGATACAAACTTCACAGATGTTACCTCGGCCGAAAAGTTGGAGTGTTTACCTACATTAGGTACTCCCTCAAAGTTCAGTTAATGAGGATGGAGTCTTCGGGGAAACCTGGAATGGAAGATGGTGTGGTGCAGGATCTTGCTGGGTGTTGGAAGCAACACCCTCGTTGGATGCTGCTGTAAAAGTGACAATAATCTAGACCACACCTCACGTGATCGGTTTTAGCGCTGTGTTACAATTAACATTGACGCTTACTCATATTGATGACTTCAGCTACCCAGAAAGAGACAAGCAAAGACAGGCCCCTAGAACCTTGGCGTTGGTGATCACAAACAACCACCATTATGCATTAAGTGTTTGCTCTTTTCATCCCTTTGTCAAAAAGTGATAATGTTGTGCTACTTTGGACTCTATGGTGTGCTACCGTGATGACAATACTTGTGCTGGAAAACGATACGACTTTCTAAATGCTGAATTTATGTCAATTAACAATCTTAGGACTTATTGGCTGCAGTGACAAACTTCACACCTTAAAAAACACGGGTGGGATGACGCATGCATGGGATAAAATGACATTGAAAATAATGTCTGGAACCTTATTGACAGTGTCGTGCCTTCTGTTGACAAGGAAGAATGAAAAACAAACCTGGATGGCTGAACAGCAGCATCAACCATGATATCAACCATAAGAATAGATCTTGGAAAGATTATAGAATTGATCCTACCAGTTGGAAATGGAGTAGATATGTCTCTGAAAGGAATAATGCTATTAAAGACAAAAATTAAATATGGACTAAAACTATTAGACAATTCAAAGCATGTTCCAAAAGCTCTCTGTGGCTATCTCTCCATCAAACACAAAATCGGTGCAATTCAGTGCAAAGGGAATAACCACGCTAACCTTGAGCCAACAGCGGAACTCTTTGGAAATCACTTTGGAAATCACTTTAAGCAGATGATCTCACCATTTATAGGAAAATTACTTCTGCTGCTGATATTGGCGTGTAACAAGAAGACACTAATATGGAACAGAAATGTGCTAATTGAAATTGAAATGTGGAGTTCACTCAATAAAAAAGCAATAAAAAAGGATTTGTGGTGGAGGACATCCAAACTATAGCTGGATGGGATCCCTTTGAGGTAGTTTTGGGAATGAAGGATCTTGGCATTATTATCAACAAGAAACTTCAGAAAGCAACTGACAGTTCGAAGTACTTGTGTCATGCAAAAATTATTAGGTCTGGTCACCAGGATACCGGATATAGATTGTGGCGTGGAAAAGGTGCAGAGGAGAGCAACAAAATTTCTCGCTGGCATCCCTCACTTTCCTTACGAGGTAGTAAGGGATCGAATCCTGCAACGAATCCTGCTTACCTCTCTAAAGCGAAGAATCCGTGGGGACACGATTGTTTTGTTTAAACTTTAAGTACCGACTTAAAAGTGAATGAAATGCTTAAAATGAGAGGACATTCTTACACCTTAGTAAAGGTAAGGGTTAGAATCAACTGCAGAAAGTTGTCCATCTGGTTTAGAACCATTACATGTGGGACCTGCCTGCCAGAACATGCCGTGAAGCTGTTTCCGTACAAACTTTCAAGAAATTCATTGATGCACTATAATCTTTAGCAGACTTCTTCCGTGATGGGCCATACACATTCATTCCGGACGTCATATTATGTTATGTTATGTTATGTTATGTTATGTTATGTTATGTTATGTTATGTTATGTTATGTTATGATTAGCTATTAAAAAGTTTACCAAACAATCTTAACATGGCAAATGTGTTTAGTTTTTAATAGACAGTAGCGTGTACATTACAGAATTTGGGCCTGGTAAGCCCAAAAGGTGACAGCTACAAGATGGAGAACTAAGCCACAGGCACAGCGCAGGTTTTGTGAGGGGCCCGGCTGACCACGGGGAAAACCAGCAGCAACAGCCCAGTGGTCAGCGTCTTCGTCTGCAAACCAAGTGAATGCCGGTTCGAATGCTACGATTGACCCAACCACTATGAGACTGTCTTTCCATTATCTTCCGGGCATTTTTCAAGGACCTGGAAGATAATGTGGGACTGAAAGGGTTAAGAAGCAGTATAATGCAGGCACCACAGCATTAATTTGATAATGAGTAGAATTGAAGTGAAAGGTTTAGCAGCTTGTAGCAGATAGGAAGGGAAAGCACTTCCGCTAATTCGCAGTACTTACGTCAATTTCTAGAAACTCAGGGAGAATAACGGTGCCCCCCAAAAACTTAAAACATACAGAAAACAACAAAAAGCAACAAAAAAACTTTCATTTCAAAACTATATCACAGTGCTATTAGTAAATTAGTCTGCCATGTTATTTAGCTCAGCAATCGGATAGTGATGATAGTTTGAAGTGATTGTTTTTTTTTATGTATTATGGACCACTCTGAAACTCCTAAAAAAATTCCAAGAAATCCTTAGTAGTATAAAAATAGTTAGCTTAGAAGAATCAGTACTATTGCAAATCTTGTGAACTCATGTTGCTGGGGCCAATAGCCAATCTTAAGAGTCAGTTTAAACTTCCTTTGATAGGTGCATGCCTTGTAATTTCCTTTCCGGTTCCGGCCTCTAGAAACTTCTTACCCATAATACCCTTGCTATTTCGCGGTTGTCAGGGGTAACCAAACCGCATAAAAGCAGCGGTCCGGGCATACAAAATCAGTTAGTCTTCAGGCCAGCCTCCTGGCTGATCCTCCCCTCTCCTCAGCTAAGAGGTCCCCAAGTCTTTATGCTAGTAGGCCCCTTTTCAAACCTAATTCTTACCCCAAACCTAACTTAACCCTAAAGTTATGGCCCTAAATTCCCAAACCAAATTTTAGCCTAATTTCGTCTCTCCTTCAGATTTTTCGTCAAGTACCGTATGTCGATCTGGGTCATCAACTTTGAAGAAATCTGGTTATGAAGAGCTCTAAAAAAATCTGAAGTTCAGGTTCCCTATGCGGAATTCTTTGTGCGTTCTGGAGACGTTCATACGAGAGGAACACAAATTTAGAAACTTACTGCAATTGACCTTACACACCTAAACCAAAAAGGATTGTTTTATTAGATTTTGCCATCACGAATTTGTCTTCCTAATGCAAATGAAAAGATATAAAAATAATAAATAAAACGGAAATATGAGTTAAAAGCCAAGGGTTTATGGATTAATGCCCCAGTCGGCCTCGCCTTGCTCCACCTGTATTGGCCACCTGAGGTGCCGCTATGCAAGGCCATTGGCCCCGTTGTCTAACTGCCGATTCTTTGGCTGGCATTGGTTGTGGCCAAGCCTACGATCTAAAGACAAGCTTCGCCATAGCATGGCTGCAATGCTAACAACAATTAAAAAAACAAACTGCTGGTAGGCATGCTGAAAACTTCACCAGAAACTCGTTGCGGTCAACAAAACTCACCAAAGCCGTTCCTACATGCACCATGATTTTTGCGATCCCTCACCGAAACGTCAACGGTGAAGCATCGTATTCACCGACTCCAAGAGGCGGTTTTTCCACTGAGTCCAGTGACTAAAGTTGGCGGACCAGTAATTGTTCTTTCCTATACATGTAAACGTCATTAACAAATGATGAAAACAACAGTTCCCACAAAGGTACAAGAAGGTTACTGGTCATTCTAGTAAAAATGAACATAGTTATCGGATGGTATTTAACTTAAAACTACTTAGCAACGACCTTAACAACGCACCCATAACAAGGGAGCATATGACGGCGAGCAAACGTTCAGAGCAAAAATTCTGCTTACGAATTCCCCCTACATATTTTACGTTCAGTTTGCTCACCGTCGTACGGTCACCTTGTTATGGGTGCGTTGTTAAGGTCGTTGCTACGTAGTTTTAAGTTAAATACCATCCGATAAATATGTTCATTTTTACTAAAGTGACTAGTAACATTTTTTACCTTTGTGGGGACTGTTGTCTCCACCAAACACATCTTTGGTGACCCTGACCGCCATTTTCTTCATTGACGCATCAACCAACTGTTCCGAAAATACTGACGTATGACGTCAAACTTGGTGAGTTGTACAGGAAGTGCCCATTATTATCGGTAACAGCAGCTATCCTTGAACTCTTCGGTTGCTACATGAAAGGCCCATTAAATATATCATTCCAAGCACAGTGTATACAGTAGCGGATGTCAAATTTTGAACATTTCAAATGTTGTATTAAATTCTGCATACAGATTAATCGTTCGTGGTACATGCCATTGTTTGTGCAAACAATGCTTGTAGCTTCTACGTAGAACAATGTTGCTTTGTTGAAGCACGTTTTTAAGCAGTAGATAGTTCGAATGAGGCAAGTTTCGCACGTAACAATGCCAAGAACGTAACACTGGAGTTTTCGCTCAAGAAAAAGAAATGCATTAATGCTTGTTGCAATACTGTACACTACACCACACAACTCACATAGGTTCTTCGTCTGTATAAAATTCATGAAATTAAACCATGCGCAATAGCTGTTTGCTGTGACGTCACCATGAGTTAGCCAATGACGAACGAGAACAACGGCTGTTTGGCCTTCTGATTGGACTACCCAGTCACGTGATATGCACGTCACAGCAAACAGCCATGGCGCGTGGTATAAATCTGGCTGATTTTGTTACGCCGTCCAGTTGACAAAAAAGTATATGGTGCATCAAGCCATTATTGTTAAAACTTTATTTTTAAGCACAATTTAAACGGCAATGCAATGTTTAAAGTTTAAAATTCCACGTGTCCCTCATCCCACATGATCCCACATTTCAATCCCAGCTGCTAGAGAATTAGTTTTACAGTGTGCCTGCAGAACAACTGGTGACAGAATTGGAAACTAGGAGTATAACGCATCGAAATGCTACAGCCAGGCTTGTATGCCATATAGGTGTTCAACTGTTCATGGTGCGGCAGTATTGGTTCTTGTGGTCTTTGCACGGAAGCGCAGCAGTGCAGCCTCCAAATATCATTAACAAGTCAAATACATAGAAAATTTATTGTAATTGCGAGCGTACCCAAATGGACGTACATGTGACGGTATGATGTTCGTATCCGGGTGGGTCCTGCTCCGAGTTCGTCTCACATTCTGTCTACCTCAGTTGCTGTTTATGCTTGCTAATTATACATCGGAAAACGTTAGAACCAGTATATTTCTGTGATGTAAGTAATGTTGATTCAAAACACATTGTCATTTAATCTTCAAGTGGGCGTTTAGACAGACGAGCAATAACAACTACAATCAGTAATAATCACGGGTAAAGCCCAGGATTCAGAGCTCATATCCTGCGACATCTTTTGGACCCAAACTACTAGGATCTGAAATGAATCAGCCCCTATCCAAGACTAGTAGCACCAATTTTCGGATTTTTCCGTCTTAGTGGTCTGCCAAAGTTGGGCTGACCTGAACATGCTGACCGTTATGAACTACAATGTCATGTAGTCGATGATGCAGGAACATAACGGAATGCTGAAGTGAACCCGTACAGATGCAAACTAATTTACGTTGCCTTTTGAACTTAAATGTCAGATTACATGAGTGGGGAATTGAACCCACGACCTTTGAAACCAAAGCCCAAAGTCCCACCGTCAAACCAACCCCCGGAAAGGCTTCCAGAAATGTCCCCGTGCCTGAGCGGGAATTGAACCAAAGGCTTCGGCCTTTGGTTCAATTCCCGCTCAGGCACTGGGACATTTAAGTCCAAAAGGCAACGTAAATAGATTTTCATTCGTATTTATTTAACACTTATCGAGCCCATTTGGCTTTCCGTCCTATACTAAACTCCCTTCAGATTTAAGCGGGTTATTTCCAATTTGTTTCTCTAAAAGTTCTTGGCCAAACTAACTAAAAACTCTGCTGTTCACTTGTATTTATCTAATTTACTTATTTTTTTCTCCGACAAGTTTTTGGGAATATGGGAAGTCCATATTTCGTATTTCCACATGCGACCGAAAATGAAACTTAAAATCCATTACGCTCCAGCTATCAGACTTCATCTTTTCACAAGCATAAAAAAATTCTGCTTACGAATTTCCCCCCTACATATTTTACTGATTTCAAAAGAGGGGAATAAGGTCCATCTAAGTCGGAACGTCCAATCCAATTCACTGACAAGCCGTCCTAACATCAACTCGAATTCAAAATCATATTTTCTTTCCCAATCCGCTCCCGCCCGTCAATCATGGGTAGCGCGCCACCACCATGCATATATGGAATTTTTTTCTTTTTTTTCCCTGGAACTAAATCTCCGCTGTATGATTTGAACCGCATTTATTTTAACGGTGCTCGAACTTCGTATTTTTTTTTAATTCTTTTTTTTTACTATTATTATTATTTCGTACGTCATGGATACTCCGTGTGTTATTCCGTATTGCGAAACGTCTTTAGATCTATCAGTTAAGAGCAAAAAAGTCACAGCAAAAACAACACCAATATACACTTTTACAAGAATCTGAGCCTTGTTAATACCTCAGATTGTAGATAGGGCTATAAGATAAGGGCTATATAGATTATAGTGGGTCTATACGAATTTAAAACTGGTTCATGCATTTGATCTCCAGCTGACAGCAGAGTCCTGTAACCACAACAACAATATTGTAGTCAAATTAAAGTAACTTTCGTAACTTTCGATCAAGGTGTAGTATCTGTTCTTATCAGCTTAACTTTCGTAAGAATTGTTAATACGTGTAGTTTAAGCTATAAACATTTAAAATGAGTTCATTGGTCCAATATCCAAAGGGTTGTTAGCGAGCGTTAACCGCTCCCGGTCATCTGCCCGACGAAGCCCTAAGGCCCTATGTCTGCAACACCTGGAATGGATTCTCAGGAGGTCACCCACCCAAGTACCAATCGGGGCCAATGCTGCTTAACTTCGGGGATCTGACGAGAACCGGTGTTTCCAGCACTGCAAGGCCGCAGACGGTCCAATATCCATGGTGAAGGCAACGAGTCCCAACAGAAACAACATCAGCGACAATGCTGTCGTCACATAAAAATTATTTCAAGGGGCCCTGAGCCTTGTTATTATCTATTGTTGAAGCTGTAACAATTTAAAATCGCTTCATTGTTTCCATCTCTGAGTGAGGACAAAAAGTCACAACAATAACAAGCATATTACAGCCACATCTAGACACACGCTAGTGTGTCGCGCCAAGTTAGGCAACAATCATCACAACAAACATCACATCAATTCAATTGTCTAGGTTGTAAACCATTGTAGCGTGGCGCCATAGCGTCAGTGTTTATATCTTGAAGCATAGTTGGGCACATTTCAAGTACTTGAGGAAAAATAATAATGCGGTACAAAAGCTTAAATTGTGTTGAAATCAAGAGCAATGACCCACCTGACAAAAATTAACTCGTGTAGGAATGCCAGCTAAGCTGCTTTCAATGCAAAATCGTACCCTCAATAACGTTGTAAATGTGTTACTAGATGCTAGCTCGCTACTAGCTAGCTAGCTAGTCCGCTCATCCCCATGTTAATTTCCATAGGGTGATTATTCATCGATACCGAGCTAACGGGAAGGCTTCCAGCTATAAAATTGGACGAATGGCTGCAGTACGATACGAACTGAGTACCTTTTATGGTTTGGAGCCTAGGGGTGTAACGAGGATGGCGTGGGATGGCACGTAAGTACGAAAATATTGTTATGACCATTGTTAGTATTGTCGGCATCGTCTCTCATTGGTCGTCCAAAGTTCGGACAATGACAACGTGTATACTGACGTGCGTCCATAGACACACACTAGTGTAGCACGATAAATCTAAACAACGTTGCCAAAGAAATCGTATTCACGTCCAATTCACGAAAAATAAACCAACTCGAAAAACAAAGCAAAATAAACAAAGCCCAAAACTGGTGAAGAGGCCACCAAGTTGAGAGTGGTTCGGGCCTTCAAAGGAGTGATATCAACACACCAAAACTAACGTAATAAAACAAATTACAACAAAATTAAAACCAAACCCAAAACCTATAAAGAGATGACCAAGTTGAGAATGGTTCGACCTATAGGCAAAAGGTAGTAACAAATTGTTGAAAACCAATTTCTTGTTGACGTGCCAATTTATTACACATCTGCACGGTAGTGGAGTTGAGTCTATAACACAATTAAAAAAAAAGGACTGATGTCATATCAAAAACCAAAACTGGTAAAAGGGACCGCCAAGTTCCGAATGGTTCGGCCCTTCAAAGGAGTGATATCAACACACCAAAACATTCGCCAACTTAATCGCATCGAATAACACTTTGGATGTTAAATGAAAACTTGAACATTGCTACCGAAAGTAGCAATGTCCTAGTTTTCATTTAACCTTAGAATTAGTAAGCGGTGTTATTGACTTGGCGGATGTTTTGGTGTGTTGATATCACTCCTTTGAAGGGCCGAACCATTCGGAACTTGGCGGCCCCTTTTACCAGTTTTGTTTTTTGATGTGATTAACATAACTTTCAAAAGACTGGGCTATTTCAACACCTACATTTTAAGCAGCTGTAAAAAACTAGCATGTATATTATAATCAAATTAAATTAGCTTTCAGAGGACCTTGGATCTTTTGAATTCCCACACTTTAAGCCATATAACTGAAAAAATCGGTTCATGGGTTCGAGTTCTAAGTGAGAGCAAACTGTCCCGACAAGAACATTGTAGTGTCGTTAAAATGCTTTAGAAAGACCCTAAGCATTTTTAATACCTACTAGCTGTACCACCGGCGTAACATACGCCGGTCTAGCCAGTTTCCGCATACCTAAGTGAAATACTTTACTGGGTAGCATGAAATGAAAATAACTTCCAGGCCCCCAAACTGTCTCCTCCCCACCTCCCCCCGGCCCCTTCACCCCACATTCTCCCGGTACATGGTCAGATTTCTCCCCATGCGCCTACTCCCTGGTAGCCTTTCGCCTCTCGACTGCACCCCCCCCCCCCGAATTCCCCCATTGTGTTTGTGTGAATATCCCCACTCCCATCGCCGCTCCCCCTCCCTTTGAAACCCTGTTATTTGGATTTCGTAGGGAAGTAAATGTCTTTTTGCAACGGAGGATGCTGCTATTATGTTGCTGAATTGACTGTTTGTCCGTTCTGACACTAAGTGCGATAAACCCAACAACGATCGCGCAGACATTGATTGTTTCTCAACCATTTTTGAAAGCTCTTCCTGATTGTTACAGGGCACAAACATTGTAACGCACACACAAACGTTTGTTACTGATTGTTATGCACACACATCTGATGATTGTTCTCAGTGCTACCCAAGCTTTTTATATATAGATTTTTTAAGCCATACAAATTTAAAATCATTCATTGGCTCGATGTCTGGTTGAGAGCAAAAGTCGCAACAAAAACAAGAACTACAATAACTATGTTGTTGTCACATTAAAATAACTTTCAAAGTGGCGGTGGGCCTTGTTAATTTTAAGCTATAAAAATTTAAATCGGTTCATTGGTTCGATTTATTAAAGGCAACAAAAAGTAGCAACAACAACAACTATATTACAGTCACATTAAAATAGCTGTCGAAGGATCTTGTGCCTTTTTAATGCCTACACTTTAAGCTATAATTATTTAAAGTCGGTTCACTGGTTCGATTCCTAAGTCTCAACAACAACAAGAATATTGTAGTCACATTAAAATAGCTGCCGAAGGATCTTGTGCCTTTCTAATGCCTACACTTTAAGCTGCAAACATTTAAAGTTAAATTCAATGGTTCGATCTCTAAGTGACAGCAAAAAGCCTCAACAACAACAAGAATATTGTAGTCACATTAAAATAGCTACTGAAGAACCTTGTGCCTTTTTAATGCCTACACTTTAAGCTAAACCTATTTGTTTATTTAATATCGATTCAGTGGTTCGATCTTTTCGAGACCAACAAGTTAAAAATCCCAAAAAAAATCAACAACAACAGAAAATACAATCATCCTGTAGAGATCAAATGTTAAGATTTGAAATGCACTAAAAGGGTTAAGACAGGACCCCCAAATACCGAATTTCTTTGGTCTATGTCTTAGAAGTTAGTTTTAGTTACATCTTGTAGCTTTTTTTTTTCAATTGAAGGTTGAGTGTTAGCCTAAGGAAGCTTTTGTTCCGTCTGTTCTTAAATTTCAACATGACGACATCTTATTCGTGCCTGTGAATGCCATGTTCCAAGTGTTCTTTCAGCTTGCATCACCATAATGTGCATCGGGAAATACATACTTTTCTTCAGTCCAAACTGCTGCATACAAAACTAAAATCCGTCCGAAGGAAACGGAAAAAAAACGAAGGCGAACTTTTGTGAGAGGAAGCCAAGACAAAACGGTTTTCTGCCACAATTCGTAACCATCAGTCGGGTACGATTACGTTTTTGAAATGACTAATTAGGAGGAACAGGCGAGCGGTTGGGTAGGTAAGGAAGCTGGCCACCGGGACACGAACCAATTAGCTCGGGAAGAAGACATCGATTGAAGGAAAGATGGGGCCACGGAGAAAGAATATTCTAAAAGGAGAATTTTTGTTTTCTCTCTGCTAAACTCGACTTAACACCGTGAAAAGACCACACCTTTCTACTCAGTAATTATACAAACAAACCTTAACTCGTTGATGGATGGTTACCGACAAACAAACCATTGAGCTATACAGTATATCGCACATTGCGTTCATTCTCGTTATGCCCATTTTAGGGTGATGACGTCATCTTCGTGAATTATCGGACTTTTACGGAAACACGAAGCTGCTTCTTTTTAGGATTCTAAGTTTTGCGCACGTTTAACTTCGTTTATGAGCGCATAAAAATGGGTTTACGCCGATTTAAGTAACAGTTACAGTACCACTGATAAACTGTATGGGATTTATCACCCGATGGGCGATATATCCCGAACATGGCCAATCAGCAAGAACTACGTCAAGATGACGTCCAGGCGAAGCCGAGACGTCTTCGCGTCGTAGTTCGAGCAGATTGGCCATGTAAGGGATATGGCCCATCGGATCATAAATCCCATACATTTCGCTGTGGGTATTATAACTAATTTACCGTACGGTCCCTAACTTTAGAAATTAAAAACAAAATTTGGGGTAAATGGAAAGTATGCATTCGCCAATGAATTGGAAGGTCAGTTGTTTATCCAAATTTTGTGTCGTCACGGTTGCATAATTTTGTTTAGATGTAGTCAGTTTTTCGGCCGATACCATTTGAGTGAGAGGGGGGAATGAGCAGGGGTGTGTGTTTACAGGGAGAGATTTACTTTTTTTTAAATAGGTTTAGGAGATACGCGTTTTTTTTTTTACGTCACTGGACTGATGTCTATTATCTTGTTGCACATTACGGAAATTTCAACATGAAAAATTACGTCGTTCACCCTAGGTTAACCTAAAAGGTTTAAAAATTTTATTTTTTATTTCTCTCACTTTACGTAATGTGTCGTCTTTTTTTAATTTGCATAATGTGCTTTCTGAGTGGGGGTCTTCGCGTTTAAGTCATTCTCTGATGGAAAACGATGGTTTGAACGACAGAGAAGAAGTTTTAAGCTTAATTAATGCGGTTGTGGCCAAAAAACGGGGGTACCCGATTTACGTCAGCGACATCTACTCAAAAACCAGACACATTTGTTCAATTCTGATCCGACGAAATTCAAGTATGCGGGTTGGTGACTTGCAGTGCGCCAGTACACAAGGTATTATGCTGTAGTTAATTTAGTTAGGGCGGTTTTAGTTCGCTAACCTCTAAAAGGTCTCTGAGCGAAAAACCGTCGTCAAATAGTACACGATCAGTGGCTGACGTCAGCGCTTCCTCAGCGTAAAGGTGTGCGCTCAACGCCTATCATACGAAAAATTGCGGCGTGTAACTGCGCATTTTGGCAAGTCAGCTCTTCAACATTGCGGTCGGTTAGAGGCTATCGTGTACGTCCAGATGGCTCATCTCGTATGGCGCAGAACAACACAAAGTGAGTCATCACTTACCTTTGCGGTGATCTGGATGGTACACCGAATTTCTATGATTGAATCTGGATGGTACAATGAATGCGATGCTCGTATAAGACTTTTGCTGTTAATTACTGCGCCAACCTCGCTGCTTTTCGAGTGCGATATATTACAGTATTTTATTACGCGTATTTGTGGTGTTGTTTCCTATTGAACGAGTGAGCAAAGCGAATGATGTCCTGTTTTCACAGTGGCGGACTGGCCAGAGGGAGGGAAGGGCGGGATATTCGTATTGGCCTCTGACTTTCAGATTTTTTAAAAATTCAATATATTCAATGTAGACTTTGTTAAAATTTTCGTGTGAATATTTTAACTTTTGTTAATACACCTAAAAAGTGTAAATAAATTTAAAGTAGTCAACCTCACGTACCCTCAACGCAATATGATTTCTCCTACTCCCTCCCCCCCCAACCCCCACCAAATTACCTGCTGAATTTATGAAACATGGTGTTCGAAGATTTAAAAAATGTAAAAGTCTGATGAACAAGAACAACGGGTACGGGAAACTGTAGAACAATGAAGCTTTCAGTTTGTTTTTTTTGAAAGAAAACCAATATCAGCGTCCGATGAAAACTTATCTGGTCAGTGATTGCATCGTCGCACACAAGATTCTGGCTCATTTGCCGTATCGTAGTAGCAAACGTTACGAGACAATTTTTTTTTAATATAATGTGCAATATAGTAGATATTCTTCAGTACACCATGCATTTAGTTTTTTTAGTAGTGTCCTGTTGGTATGTCTGCCGTTCCAACTTCATACGTCAATTACAGATATTTTTTTATTCTACCATACGACACGTCGAATTACTAATGCAGTGTTAGTGTATCTTGTTTATCAAACAAACGTAATTTCAAGATAATTTTGAATTCTCAACTTTCAAAAAAACCTTAATTACAGGTAATAAAGAGATTGGAGTAAGATATTTACCTATAATAAACTGAAAATAAATACTTCAAAATAACTAATTCAATCGGGGGAGAGGGATAATCGTCTAACTGGAAAATCGCATAATTGGAAGAACGTATACCGTATAACAGTCGAACGGAACGTAATCTAACAGGAAATTCGCATAATGGAACATTGTCTAACAGGAAATTCGTATAATGGAAAATCGCCTAATATTCCTGCCGCGCTCGCTGCGGCTGTACATATAACATCAGAAACCGCAGTAAGACGCTTATCAAGTTAGACGTTTATCCATTATACGATGTTCCGTTTAGATGATATTCT
>JAHWFP010056551.1:44399-57392 GCA_023313725.1 Lithobius niger
TATTCTATTATACGATATCCTATTAGACGATTTTCCAGTTAGACGTTCGTCCGACGCCTCTGCAAGGGACTTAAAAAATAGGTTTTTAATTATTTATTTTTTCAAATTTCGCAATTTATGAGTGCAAGCCTCCCCTTAAGAAGTAAGATGCAAGTACAGTGAATTGCCTCTATATAAACCATTTTTTTTTTAATTTCAGAGTTATCTGATCACTAAAGAAAAAACGAACAAATCGGTTAACGACTGTGTAGCGAGCGTTAAACCAAGTCCAATGATGCCTCTTCTTATGGCGTTGTGAAGTTGTGTGCAAGGCCATTTGTTAAAACATATATTTGTGCTTTACCTCCCACTTTCACGGTTGGTTGGAATTTGGCGCCCCCAGGAAGGTGGCGCCCTAGGCGGTAGCCTTGCTCGCCTTACCTTTCCTACGGCCCTGGTGAACGTAACGTCGTTCTGGCTGGAAACTATTAAAATGTTTCCCGTGGCCTACGTAGTGTTGTCATGATGTTTTTTTGTTTATAAATGTAGTGATAACAGCGAGGCACCATTCGCAGACCAAAATTCACAAGCGTAATAAAACGTGGGATGCGTAAAAATATGTTCAACAGAAAATCTTGCATTGTCGCCAGATTTAACATCGGGATTCTTGGTAAGAGATTGACAAAAGGAAGGGCAATAGGGTGAAAATTGAGATAAATTTCGTTTAGAGGGCATGTCTCTTTAAAACTTCAGCGTTTGCTGCATTGCATCTGAAATATCCACAGAAGATACTTATTCTCTATTGGAAAAGGAGAAATCGGGCGATATATAGTAGGACATTGAACTGACTTTTGAATGAAAACACTTCCGTGCACAAAAATAACAATTGAAAGCCGTTGCATACCGTGACTATTGGACTTTTAAAAGACTTCCATGCACAAAAACGAACATCTGAAACCCGTTGAATACGGGCTAACTGGACTTTTAAAACACTTCTCTACAGTCTGCACAAAAACAACAACTGAAAACCGTTGCATACGGGCCAACTGGAATTTTAAAACAGTGCCATACACAAAAGCGACAACTGAAAACTGTTGCATACGAGCTAATTGGACTTTTCAAACACTTCCATGTACCAAAACAACAACTGCAACCGTTGCATACGGGCTAATTGGCCTTTTAAACCACTTCTAACCATAAAAACAACAACTGAAAACCATTGCAATCGAACTTTTAAAACACTTCTAACCACACAAAGAAAATACTGAAAATGGTTGTATACGAGCTTTTAAAAAGTATTAACGAAAGAACTGCAACTTTCACTATAGGAACTTTCAGGAACTTGAACTTTCACGTCTTGTGACCTAACGGCACTATACACACGTCTTGCATTTTTGGGATGCGACGTTTTCGCAGTAATCGGACAGAGGCTCACTGGACAAAAGCTCACTAGTCATCACCTCACCGTCAGATGCACACAGGACAATAGCTCACTAGTCATCACCTCACTATCAGAAGCTCACTGGACAAAAGCTCACCTATATTTTAAAAATAAAAGGGACAAAAGCTCACTTGAAATTTTTTAAAATTTATTTCTCATTTATTATTTATTACATATTTAATTTTTTTAAATGCTCATGCAATTTACACCCACCCGTCCAAATATTTATTAAGCTTAATTTATTTTGTTTATTTTATTTTATGATTTATTAAATTACATTTATTTAATTTAGGCCTAGTTCACACTTATTATTTATTACACATTTCATATTTATTCACTTCGATTACTTATTTACCGTTTGCTCATCCTAGACGTCTTGCTCATGCAAATTACACCCACCCACCCGAAGTGGCATTGGTATACCATTATACGTTTACTGCGTGTGGAGTAAGCCAAATCAGTAAGCCAGCACTTGTCTCTTGCATGTCTAAGTCATGGAATTAAAAACAACCAACAAGTGAAAACGAAAGCCTTTTCCCCCAAGAACACGAATACACAGTGACAAAACAATGCCGTGACGGGTCATTAAGATGGCGATGCAAACAACAGGTATTTAAGAA
Source organism: Lithobius niger (assembly GCA_023313725.1). NCBI lineage: Eukaryota > Metazoa > Arthropoda > Chilopoda > Lithobiomorpha > Lithobiidae > Lithobius > Lithobius niger. The sequence goes on from JAHWFP010056551.1 coordinate 46,440, forward strand.
TAATGAATATAAAAAAAAATTGTTCAGGGTATTTCAAAATAGTGATTTTTTTTTAAGTGAGCTTTTGGTTCGGTGAGCTTTTTTGGATTAAGCCGAAGCAAAAGTGAGTCACGAGTTGATGGAGTCGAGCAGAAACCTTGAGATCGAAGCACAACTGAATCCGAGTAATTATGTTCGTCAGAATTTATGTGCCCTTGTAATATTTGTGTGTAACTCTTCGTATTTGCCCTTCAATTATTAATACCTCATCAAAATAGGAATGTGAAACTATTTCATCACATCTCCCGTGTACAGAAGAAATCGATCATTCAAATATTTGGTTAAATAATCACAAATGAATAGCTACTTTATTATGCGACAAATTAATTATACAGTTGACACAAGATAATGACTGCAATTATTGTGCTACAGCTAATGGAAGGGGCACGAGCCTAGTACAATAAATGTAGTTTTAATGTCGTCGTCAGTCAACGATCGGATTTGTGTACGCACATCGCTCGTAAACGTCACCAAGCATGATAGCTACACAGATTTGCTGTAGCCTAGGGACTACGTATAAGTCACTGCCTCAACAGACCCCTTATAAAATGCTGGGTCCTAGGACTAATTGCAAAAATTAGTTTCCCCCTTCCCCGTTCTGACTACCGGCTTCAAGTAAAATAGAGACAAAACTGTATAAAGCTTCTGTACATCACTCGGTAAATTCTACACTTTAAGGGCCCTACCAACTTTATGTAAGGCAAAAACTGGAATTTTTCGAAAACTCTTCCTTTCTAGCTCCTCTCACTACAAAAAGGCACGGTTCACAGTCGAACGTGAACTGAATGACAAATTTCGGCTGATTGGAGGCATATTTACCCTCATCAACGTCAAATTAGCGGAAACAGCGAATCCATAACTTTCAGATATGGGAGCACGAACCCAAACCGTTGTTGTTGTTTGTTTTTAGGGATCACGAAACCAAACTGGGTTATCTGCCCCACGACGATGACAGCTGGGCGGGCGATTTAGCTGGAGAAATGCAAATGGAAAATCCAGGTTCTCTGACACCCAAACTGGCCGCTAATGTAACAATGCTGCAATTGAATAATTACTTTCTTACAATGAAGTCTGACAATTGAACTTGGCGGGAGGATCACTGGCATGGTCAGTGATAGCGTGTTGTTGTTGTTGTTTGTTTTTTTAGGGAGCACGAACCCAAACTGGTTAGCGTGGGTCAAAGGGTCAAATGATTTTAGCGAGCGTTAACCGCACCCGTTCATCTGCCCAACGCAGCGCCTAATGCCCTATGTTTGCAGCACCCGGTATCGTTTATTTCACATAGAATAATGAGTTGTACAAACAAAGAATACAACAGTTATAAGGATCAACAATCCAGATTCATGAAAACACGCAACCGCATTATCAGTCAAGAAAAAATTGTTTCGTAGTTGAGAATAAAAATGACACCAACTGAGTCAACAAATTGTCGAGGATTCACTACGAAAATGAATAGGGAGGGAGCAATGCCGCAATTAGGAGTGGTGGAAAAGGTGCAAGGCATCCGGGCCATGGGAACCAAAAAGAATAAAAAATCGTTATTGTTTCATTGGGGTTGGGAGGCACTTTGCCCTCAAAATTGTTTACTTCTTGAGGAGAGGCCCAGCATTATGTCCTTGCACCCCTCCTTGGAAAAAGCTAGTAGCGACACTGGGAAGGTGGGGGAAGACAAGAGGAAGGGAGGGTGGCAGGAGAAAGGGGTTAACGAAAGGAGGGAATGAAAAAAGTATGGGAGGGAGGGGGAAGGAGAGACGGGGTGGGGAGGAGAGATGATCAACATTGCAGCTGCAACTGCCCCCCCCCCCCCCCAACCTCGGAAAAAGTGCTGTTTCCCTCCACAGGTATAACTTCACTCCTGTATGTCAGCATGCAATGGTGACGGTCTAAACGCACCACGACTGTTTGCCATGACGCGTACATCACGTGACAGGGCTAGTCCACTCAGACGGCGAAAGAAGCGCTATTCTCGTTCGTCAGTGGCTAACTCATGATGACATCACAGCAAACAGCCGTGGCTCGTGGTATAGTCCATCCGGTGTGCACTCAAAGAAACTTTAAAAGTTTCGTCTAATGTTTCAAATGACATTGCGTATTGTCTATTGTCAACATAAATTGTAAATTGTCAATCGTATTTTATAGTTTGTGCATTAGTGTCTAATTATTTTACTGCAGTAATCAGGAGTGGCATAAAGAAGTGCTAAAAAGGGTCTACGCCGGAGTGTCTATCACAATACTATCCCATGATCCATAAATTATCTTGCTCCAGGTCGCTACCTAAGGCGGCCAAATGTCGAACGAGTGGTCGAAATTGGTTTCATGGATAACGGACGTTAAAAACTATGACGTGATTGGTCTAATCTAACTCCTTCTGTCGCGCAGCAGCGTTGAAACTACCTTGCAGCATGCAAAGTCAAGACAAGGCCGACTGACAAACAAATCAAGTTTCGCCTCCCGGTCCACGCCAATCTCGTGCAAGTCGGGAAACTAACTCTAACACGGTTGCACCGGTGAAATAAGATTCTGGTGGTGTCGAATCAAGTAGCCTGAAGCCGTGAAGCGAAAACCATAGCTTCACTGCGAGCCAACCTCGTGACAAGAAGAGGCAACGAAACAAGAGTTACAACATGACTTCTCCCACTTTACGCGCTCCTGGTTCGAAGTTGGGCTGGTAATCGACGTAGAAAATGTGACATGAATCGGATGAGTTCGAAAGTTATCATCCATACAGACAGCAAATAGCAACAGACGAACTCCTTTCCTGTGCATTCGAGAAGAAGAAAACTCGCATCATCGTCTACGTTGTTTTACTGTCCTTTTACTAATATGTTTTTAGCTTGGAATTTACTAAAGGACTGTTACTAAGCTAGCTTTTGCACATGACTTTTGCCGGAGAGGTCCATCAGACTTTCTGCATGGCTACTGTTTGTACTATGCCCAGCATTGTTCTAACCATGTTTTTTTCATTGTTGTAACAATGTTGCTATAAGTTCGTTACATTGTTTCACCGCTGTTATTTCCACCATATTGTTGCCCATAAAAAATTAGATAAAACAACGAATCTGCCAAAGCAACCCCAAAAGATTCCAGTGATGTGATTTGATTTGATTTATTAAGGAGCATTAACCTAAGGAGATATCAGGAGATATCAGCCACGAGAAGGAGGAGAGTGAACAACGAGAGGGACAATTTTGAAAGTGAATTCAAATAAAAAATAAGACAACACAACAATTAAATAACTCAGCACAGCATTGATATGGTTTGGTCGCTCATGTGTATGGCCATGTTTTACCAAACTAAGTTTCGCCAATCAGATTTTTGCGCACACAGGATAACAAACTGGCTAACAAACAGCTAACACGCCAATTTTCGTTTGCTTCGCCCACTCAATCCGCGCATCCCCCTTCAGTCGCTCCTCCCGATGTTCGAAATATATGCAATAAAGCTGAAAATGTTTTTTTTAATGTAATTTCTATAGTGCACTGTGACAGTCAGGCACTGTGAACAGTTGCTTATTTCTCCGTATGTTGTCGTTTGTTACTAATTGTTTCGCTTCGAGATATATATATATTTTTTTCACAACTACCGAACAATTTTTCGTTGGTTGATAATGTAGTTGCATATAATTTCTTGTGCACCTAAATTGTTGATCCCCAAAACTCGTTTACAATTTTTAGTCGGTTGGTAATGAGGTTGCAACGTTCTCGTGCACCTAAATTGTTCCAGAACAATTTCCGTTTCAGTGTCCAGTTGGCTGAGTTAAGCATTTTCCAAGAGGGGTGTAAAGCCAAAATTTTGGACCCTGAACGCAATGGGCTCACACGCAACCATCTGCCCTAACAAAACTTAACAAACTAGAACGTTAACGCATTACAGCAAGAAAGAACACAAAATGAACTTAACACCTAAATAACTGCATCACGACTGGAAAATCTGGAGGAAAGCATCTCTGACCCACTAAGGCATGCAGTCTACGGGACTCCCAACAAAAACTGATCTGCTGCAGAATGCTACAATGACATCAATGTATTCAGTCAAGTACTATTCATGTGTACTGTGAAAAAACAGTACTTAACTTCTGACTGGAGGATTAGAAAGAGAGCAGTTTAACGAAGTGTTTTCGTTTGTTCAAGTCCCTTCACGTATCCCCACGTGTTCCAATATTGGCGAAGTTTTCCTGACACTGACATCCGACACTGCCGTTGGCCTTAGAGTTTATGTTGGACACGCCTTGAGACTTACGTTTTTTTTTTTTACATGCAATGACGGGCGGTGTGAAACAGATTAAATGAACTTTTCATCCTTTCCCGTGTCTGTGAGTCAGTCTCCACGATCACTTTTGAGCCAATTGAGCGATTCTTTTCAAATTTTGCGCACACATTTTTTGTGTTCTATTTGTGGGCTGAAGTTTGTAAATCAATAAAGTTAGTTAAGAGGTTTCCGGAATGATCACTCTCAAATAGCAAAATGAATGAGACATCATTAGCTCCACAGTAGTCTTAATCATTCTTCAAGGACAATCTAAAATTAATACTTGACACACACAACGATTAGAAAACAAAAACGAACTCGTTTGATGCTTAGGGTAAGGCTTAACTGATTCGAAGTCAAAACAGCAAATGGACACAAATAAACTATTCCTGTATAGCTTCAAATACTGCAGTCAGTGTCGCTGTGCTGTTTAGTCCACGTGAAACCTTACGGCTGCATTCAAATGTTTTTGCCATTTTTACTTTTGCACGCGACAGATCAACTAATGCAGTCTACTGAACTGAAAGACATCGCTGGAAATTGTTTAAAAACTAATCGACTTAGTTTCCTTAACACAGCTATACAGGTAATTCAAGGTTTGGACGAGTCCTTGAAAACCTAGAAATGTCCTTGAAAGTAATAATGATATTCCAGGCCTGGAAAAGTGCTTGAAAGTATTGTAAAAATGATATACGTACCACTAGTAGGGCGATGAACAGAAAGTAGAAGTGACTGAAGAACACTGAAAAATGTACCAAGAGAGTAGTCGATTGTGTGGCCTTACATTGTTCTTCCTTTGTTTGGGCATGAACAGTTTTGAAATTTTGGCTCTGGATTTAATTGTATTTACGTGTGTAATGGTTGGGTGGAGCTATAAGATTTCACGTGGACTAAATAGCACAGCAATACCACAGTATCTGACACCTTACAAGAAAGTTTATTTGTATCCCTTTGCTGTTTTGACTTCGGGTCAGTTTAACCTTAACTTAAGCATCAAACGAGTTCGTTATTGTTTTCTAACTCGTTCTACTTTGGCATACCATGGAGTTTAGAATAGCTTGTTTTGTATCTTTATGATACACGGCTACGGGAACTCGAAATATGTGGAACAATGTAAATTTGTCAGTGTTCTTCAGTCACTTCTACTTTCAGTATGCTTGTGTGCTACCGCCGTGTATATACTGTATATGATTGAAGTCCTCTCTCCAGCAAAACTAAAAATATTAATTTCTCCGTTTCTATTCAATGTATTTCGACCAAACTTGGCCAGATAGTAGATAGCAACTTTTCCAAACTTTACACCAACTTTTATGCAATTCCGTGCAAGAGTAAACGTACGAAGCCACACGTATATTTGAAACCTGTTCACTTCTTGTTGTTGTTGTTCTGGTTCTTGTTCTTCTTGGCTGACACGGTTTCAGAAAAAACTACTGCACCTACCTAAAATCTGAAACATGATCTGAGCCAGAAATTTCCCTGGGCTTCAACCTTACAGGGACCACTTTTTCAATTGGTCGATCCATTCCGGAGTTACGGGATCCTAAACGTTCATTTTGATTGTTTTACATTGTTTTAACCATTGTATTTAGGGAACGATGCCACTCAGCAAACTCCAGATTCATTCTTCGTCCACGTGTTATGTCTTTGCTAAAAAGTTGATTGTTGAACGGTAAAATGAACCCTTTGAAACCCTTTGAAAGTATCTGTGTTTCAGCTAAACGCATATATTTTTAAACCAAACTAAGCTGCGTTGTGAATTACGAGCCCTGGCCTCAAAATTGGCAGCTAAAAACGATAGAATTGCGTATTTATTTCGCAGATGCAGGCTTTCAGAGATGAGTTGAATTGTTTCAAAGTGGCCAGCAGCAATCGACTGCATGCATAAACCTTTGCAGCGCGACGCCATAGCCGTAAAAAAGGTAACACGCATTACAAACAAAAACGTCAAGTGTGCCGTAAAAAAAGGGGCTATATGATTGAATTTTCACTTGTTAAAATGTACACGAATAAAAATTGATGATTTTAATTGAAATAATCAAATGTACAATTGAGAAAATTGCATCTGTTTAAGTGCTGTTGTGCTTCACGAATCATATATTTAAAACGTAAATAACGTTGTAAATGTGTTACTAGTTACTAGCTACTAGCTAGCTACTCAGCTCATCCCCATGTTAATTTCCATAGGTGACTATTCATCGATACCGACATAAGGGGAAGGCTTCCAGCTATGAAATTGGGCGAATGGGTGCACTACAATACGAACTGCGTACCTTTTATGGTTTGGAGCTTGGGGGCATAACGGGAATGGCGTGAGTGGGCGCGTAAGTACTAAAATATTGTTATAACCATTGTTAGTATTGCCAGCATCGTCTCTTATTGGACGGCCAAAGTTCGGACAATGAGAACGTGTATACTGACGTGCGTGCCTAGACACACACTAGTGTATCACGATAAATATAAACAACGTTGCAAAGAAATTGTATTCACGTCCAATTCACGTAAAATAAACCAACTGTAATAACAAAATCAAAAACCCAAACAAACCAACTGTAATAACAAAGTCAAAAACTGGTAAAGAGGCCACCAACTTGAGAGTGGTTTAAGGAGTGATATCAACACACCAAAACTAACTAAATAAAACAAATTAGAACAAAATTAAAACCAAACCAAAAACCTATTAAGAGGTGACTAAGTTGAGAATGGTTCGGCCTAGATAGTAGCAAATTGTTGAAAACCAATTTCTTGTAGAAGTGGCACTTTATTACACATCTACACGGTAGTGGAGTTGAGTCAATACACAATTTAAAAAAAAGGAGTGATATCATATCAAAAACCAAAACTGGTAAAAGAGGCCGCCAAGTTCCGAATGGTTCGGCCCTTCAAACGAGTGATATCAACACACCAAAACATTCGTCAACTTAATCGCACCGAATAATACTTTGGACTTTAAATGAAAACTTGAACATTGCTACCGAAAGTAGCAAAGTTCTAGTTTTCATTTAACTTTCGAACTATTGAGCGGTGCGATTAACTTGGCGAATGTTTTGGTGTGTTGATATCACTCCTTTGAAGGACTGAACCATTCGGAACTTGACGGCCCCTTTTACCAGTTTTGGTTTTTGATATGAAAAGACAGCAGAGAAATTAAGCATCGAAATTTCGGCTTTAACATGGGAGGTTGAGGTCAACCCTTACCAATATCTGAAATCACGTCCGTCACTTCTTTCTGTTAATAAATGAATAACATTGACGGACAAATTCAACAGCAACATTACCTAGTTTCTTCGGCCTTTATTTTTGTGTATTTTTGTGTTGGCTGCTGCATTTCTTACGTTTTTACTACTAAAAGACAAACGGCAGTTTATACATTACTCTATTTTTTTTAATTGGGCGAATGAGATTGCCTTAACTTAAATTTTCGAACTTTTTCTTCAAGACAAACCCTCTCCTACTTTCAACTATCCCACGCATAATAAGCAGTTGACAGCAGCATGCTGACCACACTTCGCTGGATGTAGAGGCAAGAAATGCTACTTACTGTTCATGCAAAGAATACCAAGCAAAACCACCACCTGTATTTGTTAATTTGGCCAATAGTGTGAACTTTAAATGCTAACATTCTTGATTTCAGTTGGACGCCATTACAGGCAAGTTTAACTAACATTTAAGAACTCACGGAATGCAACATCTTGTATCAGTTTAATAAACACAAGAATACAAAAGCGAACTAATTCTGTGATTCCAAATCTTTTTCATTAGTGTAAGTATTTATTTATTTATTTTTATTTATTTATTTTGGCAGTATGGGCTATTTTATTCGACAGTTGTTCGACAGCCATATTAAAACCTTGGAAATTTGGTCACGTTTCCTGTCTGCGAATACCAGGTACAAAATGTGCCTTTTTTACGATATTTCATCATATTTTCTATGGAAGGTTGATAAAAGAAAAAAAAAAACATACCCCCCTCCAAAAAAAAGTCGGTGCATAGTTAAAAAAAATTAAAAGCCACCCACCCACATCGACTTTTGATTACACTTATGAGAACCAAGGTAGTTATTTTTCGCGGCCTAAACGAAATTGGGTCTTTCAAAAATATCTGAATGCGCAACTCTGGTTTTCATTAACGCTAGCTCGTCAGTTTTTATTACAGTTTGATGGTGGGAAGAATTGTACTTTCGATAGGACACCCCTCCATGATGTTTTATATACGTTTAGCTATACCGTCACCATGAAACAACAAACCTACGTACAGTACATATAACATTAAAACAAATAACCAGGAAAACCCTCCTAAACCTATAATAAATTATAGTGAAAGTTGTTTCCTTCTACATTGGTTATTGCCCTCCTTGCGTGTCTTTTTATTAAATAATTTCACTCCAAATTGTGTACAATACAAATTCAGGTCCCAAATATTGAGATGGTTAGTTCCTTTCTTCCATCTTATGTCAATCTCTCACCTGTAGTCTGAAGCCTAGCGGTGGTTCAAAACTAGTTAGCATCGTGTAAAACCAGACAACAACATTTCTGAAGAATCTGTTTGTGAGTAGCGATGACAAATTTGGAGGTTGCATTGGAGCCAAGGCTTACTAAGGAAAGTTTCGCAATACGGTCCTGAAGTTTCGCTTTCACGAAACAGACAGCACCTTAGTTCTGTGCTTAGGTTTGTTTCTGTTAATGTGTTGTCCTAACGTTTAAGACTGCTAACATCTGACTTTTTGAAAAATTGGACACGAACGGTAGTATTTTATTTTATTTATTAAAAAAAAAGTTCATGTAAACTTACAATTTTTCGCAAGGTGCTTTTTTATTTCCTAAACGATCGAAAATACCAACATGAGTAGCAACTGGCAAGTTAGATTTTACACATATATGAATAACAGGAAGATGGAAAATTGGGGATTTTTCGTAGTTACAAATGTGTTAACTTTTATAAACTGCTTGTATAGGAAATGTGTTTTGCTAAGTTGACACGGCATTGTAACAAGACCATGAAATGGCGCAATTTGATTTATTTACACCATTAAAATAAAAACTTCTCTGACGACGATATAATAATAAAAAAGGAAAACGCACTGGTACAGACGTTTCACATTACTAAAAAATGTATTAATGTAAAAAGCTTTTTTTTTGATTTTGGATTCGTATTAATATTTCACGATATTTTCCAGTAAAGTTCTCTAGGGTCGTTTCGCGACTCAACACAAGTTTAACCAAAAAAAGCTGCTTATCTATTATTGCAGGTTCTAAGAGAACAAGCTGCTTGCCCATTATTTCACCACTAGGCGTTTGTCATAGCCCTCACACTCTCTTTCTTCGGTAGTGTTGGTGTTGTTACTGTTTTTGTGTCATTGTTCTCTGCGGTTATGTCGTCTTATAGCTATTATAGGTTGGTTGCTTGGCTCGAATTTCATCGGACAGTGAGCGAGTTCATGCGCAGACTGACGTTCATTCGTCGTTGAAATTCATCGTCGTTGAAATAATAATTCATGCTAAAAGTTTATAACATCAGAGGTTAACCAGACTTAAATTACCCAACACAAATTTTGTAATTTTTGCTAAACATAAAGATGTAATTTGAATGCTGCGGGACCCCCTACACGCGTCATGTTAAAAGCTCGTGCAACTAAAAAAATATCGGCGCATTAGCTACGGCATGTGGTCATGCATGACGTAATGCATACAAACACACAGACAACAAACACACCACGCGACACCAACACAGACAACACGACAGAAAACCCGTCGCCCCATCGGGCAGCTACGCTACACGACACGCCCAGATGCAGCAAGGAATAGGACCATCATGCTCTATCACAGCTGATCACACTGGCACCGTCACAATCGGAGCCCACAGGATCACAACAGAATGTTACGGACAAATAAATGGGTGAAATTTGACTCAACTCACATGTGACAAGTCCAGGAATCCCCTCACTTCAAACCTCGCTCTGACGTTCGATCCTAGTACGGACATTGACGTCGAAGCAGGCCGTCGTTCTCACGCTTTTGAGCCGCTGGAATGATATTCTCCCGCCGCCCAATGTTACTATTATCGCTAAACGCACTCACATTGAAATGGGGGGTTGTAAATACTATTTCGGATAATTTAAATGTATAAAGCCGAGCCCACGAGGCCGAGGCGTCCCCCAGAAAGAGGGCCCCGGCTTGGGTTGGTCACACGCCGCAAGTTGAGCTAAAAACACTGCGGCTGCACCAAGCCTCGCTTCCCGACCAACAACAGACAGTCGAGCCGGGAGAGTCGGATTTTAGCGTCTCCCGTCTTCTTCGCCTAGTGCTATGCGATCGATGCTGGGCTTTACCGACAGATGGCGTAAACGGACGGAACCATTGCCCCAGGCAACGGGGGAGGAAGGAAGGAAAGAAAGAACGAACGGAAGCTATAATCAACGGGAAGATTAGAAAAAGAAGGAGAGAAATAAGGCAGAGGAAAAAATAAAAAACAAAGTCGTTCTGAAGTTGCGTGAAAGCTTAATATTTTTGGAAACACTCACTGGTTTAAAATAAGAAGGATTTGCGTTAAGCTTGAAGTACGTTTAAGCACCAAGAGACCGAATGGAAAATATCAGCCTGACATGATGATCCAGTCCCTGGCCTATACCCCCGTAGGAATTTTTGAGTGGACGAATGAAACCTGTTACAG
>JAHWFP010056553.1:0-19699 GCA_023313725.1 Lithobius niger
TCAAGTTTGATTCAGAAGAGGAAAGATACCTAAGTTTGAAAGTGAGGAAGATAAAGCCCTTGCCTTGAAACTGCTGAGAGGAAAGAGCCCTGAGTTTGAATTTGAGTTTGAAGAAGCTCTCAGTTTGAAAATGAAAATGAAGAAATCTTCAGTTTGAATGTGAAGAGGAAGCAGGCACAAGGCAGATAGGTAGAAGGAGCCCAGGGTCTAAATACGAGAAGGATGGAGAAAAGTTTAAAAAATGAGGACGAAGGACCCCTCTGATTAAAACTGAGGAGGAAGGAGCCTTAGTTTGAATCTAAGGAACAAAAATGCCTGAGTTTGAATTTGTAGAAGTACGAACCAGCTTAAAAGAGTGACCTATACTTATGACGGAAACCTAAGAGGAGGGCAAATTAAACACAGATTTCTTACTACGAACATTTCCCAATCAGTTTCAGTTGAGTGCTGTAAGGGAAACCAAATTTGAAGTTCTCATCAGTTTTTTTTATCATCAGCAACTATTAATCTCCCATATTGTTGTTTGTAGCTTGTTTTCTTCACTCTAGCATTATCTGGTATGCTTCCTCTAACAATGAACGTGGGAAGGATTTCTGTGTAATGTGACCTAGAAATGTCGAAACCCTCCCAATGTTAATCATTAGTCTTTCTTTTGTCTATAAATTTTAGATTTCTTTCTACTCAGTATTTTGCGCAAGGCAACTCTAAAAATGTACACCACGAGTCCCAGCACCATCGCTACCACAAGTGCCAAAAACGCTATGACATCCAAGAGGAAGTATTGGAAAACGTTGAGATCTTCGCCTGCTGAACGGAAGTGACGTGCTCCTTCGTGGCGGATGATGTATTCCATCCAGTACACAGCAGTGTCGATGGGAGTCAGTGGAAGATCTTTAAAAATGGCTGAGTGCTTTTTCATGTTTTCATAGTAACTAAGAAAAAAAAAGAAAAAAAATTTTTGTTTTTATTCAAGAAACAAGAAGTGTGTTACATTGAGCAGGGTGGGGGGAAAGCGGTTATATTTTTATGGTAGTCTAAGGGGAGGGATTATCAAATAATTGGTGGTCACATTTTAATTTCTTCTGGGGTCCCCCACCTCAGTCATAAATAATGACCGGTCTTTTATAGCTCTTAGGAAACGAGATATCGGATACAGCGTTGCACAACTTACCCCAAATCCCTCTATTCTTCTTATGAAGAAAAAGTGGGCACTTTAGACTCGTAGTTCAAAACCTGAAACTTGTTTAGCATTGTTGTTTAAAAGGCAAATACGGCAGTTTCTAATACCCAACATGACAAACACCAAGTTTCAAGTTTACAAGATCGATTCTTTGATTGTCACTACCGCAAACCTAGGGGACTTTGCAGCAGGTATTGTATATTAAGCACTAGTGACAGTTTTGGCTGTTCTAGCCCTAGTAGTCAAGAGGTCACAGAGGAATTACGCAATTGTAACAGGTCGTGCTCAAGAGCTTAAGCCATTGGTTTAGGAATTGGCTACTTCTTGTTCTTGGCAGCCTACACTTGGCCTACAACTGGGGTGAAGTTATAAGTCAAAATTCGGATTTGCTTGTACACAATAGTGCAAGGAGAACCAGGATATGCTGGCCACCTAGTAGACTCCTGTATTGTAGTAGGTTAACTACCCAGAAATACAAGAGTTATGTTTTTGCTTAAGAGAGAGAAGACCCACTATCATCTAATTTGTAACAGAATTGTACAAGAATTGAGTAAAACATCTTCATGGGCACTTACAAACTTTATAGTTCCATATCGTACTTAAAATTCTTCAAATTTCTAAACAGCACTCCTGCGTCTGTAACCCCTTATTGTGGGCCAGGTAGGACTAAGGCTCAATTTCTAAAGATCAATAAAATTAATCTTTAGGAACTGAACTTTGTTTTACCTGACCCACAATAAGGGGTTACAGAAGCGGAAGTGCTGTTTCAATATTCGAAGAATAGTTTAAATAAATAACTTCACTAAAATTCAGCACAAAAATTGGTCTTCTTCATCCTTACTTTCCGTAACCCCCTCCCCCCCTCCCAGGAGATGTCCATACTTAGCAAATCTCCGACCATACCGTCAGTGGAGGTTTTGAAGTGGTTGGCACACCAGAAGCTCTTACAGAGTTTCCTTCTGAAGGGTCCACGACATCTGGCTTGTCCGTGTTGGGTGAAGAGGCTGAAGAGGTTAGTGTTACTCCACAGGGGTTCTTTATGGGCACTGACAAGTCGTTGGTGTATCTTGGCTTGACCACTTGGGCTGCAGGAAGAATATGCTTTCCCAACCAAAGTTTGTAGCTGGCCAGCACCTCCTTGCTGTGGTCCTCGGAAAATGTCTGAATTGCCACGACCCAAAAGCACTTGCATCCCTCCATCCACGTCCAAACATGTGCTAAAACATGTTCAGTCCTGCTCTGTCACAGTGGCTGTCTTCATCTTCTTGGCGTCGGCTTTCCTACCATCAATAGACTTGTGTCACTTCTTGCTTAGATGATACTTGTCTTGTTTTGAAAGAGTTGATGATGTTGAAGGGTTCGATGCATTTCTGCTCACCTTCAAGGTTGGGACCAGCACACCCAGAACGTAGGACAACTGATTACTCTGCATTGCTTCTCCCTGAGTTGTGGCTGTTGCTGTGGTAGATTTGACCTATCATTCCTCCAATGGTTTGGGCGGTGTTGATGTTGGGTGGTGATGGCACGCCCCATACCCAGGTTCTGGGACTCCTATCGCATCTGCTCCAATGGCATTGAAGAGCTTATTGTGGTATGACATTGTAACATTTCCATGCCAGAAAAATTGGTTTGGTCTTGTGAGGTCTGTACTGCCTGACTGGCGCAGACGATGTGACTTGGCGATCTTCAGGTTTGATAGGGACTTTAGTGAATAAAAGCTTTAGCGAAAACCGGCAATCGGCATTTACAATGGTATGCAAAAAATATCTTGAACAATCGAAAACACAATACCACATTGAAGAACACTGTTGAGTTCTTCTTTAAGCGCAGTCGAGATCAGTGACGTCTGAAACGTGTGTTTTCAAATTGTTTACTCCACATGATGTAGCAACCAGTTCCTTGTGCATGAAACTTTCCGAAGAAGGTGAACGACAATTTCACCGAAAATTTAAAGAAGAACTCAACAGTGTTCTCCTACTATGGTATTGTGTTTTCGATTGTTCAAAATAAAAGCTTTTTCGTGGTTCACCCTGTCACTGTCTTCCGGTGCTGGTTTGTTGATCTCTCCGCTCATAACCAGGAATTTTGGGTGTACCCTGCACCACCCTCTTTACCTGGTTTAACCCGGATTTTTTATCCTCCTGGATGAAAAAAGTACAGGAAACTACGGAGCCATTGGAGCCTATAGTTACTAAATTTTAGAGGCCCGTGGTGGGAGAACAGGTTTTCATCTCCCCCCCCCCCCCCCTCCCCTCAGCAACTAGTTGGATTGGAAATGGAATAGATTTATTATTTCTGTATTTACGCATTTAATGGTATATTCGGAGCTGCATACTGATAGTTTTTTCTTCAATAGTGTAGCACTCCTGTCTGGATTTTTGCTGTTTCTACACCACCATTTTCTTGGAAACAAATAAATTGTTTACAACTTGAAAATAAAATCTTGCAATTTTCTTGGTTTTAGAAAGCCGACTTAGGTAGCAAAAAAAAATCTCAACATTATGTTTTTATAACTCCTTCACCCCACTCCAGGCATAATGACTCCTGGCTCCCATGAGTCAATGGTCGTGGCTTTCATGACTCCCCGTTCTTCTTAGGTTGTAAGAGTGCGATGACTTGTCACGTACTGCTGGTTTATTTTTATTGACAGGGATAACTTATTTTCTGATGCACCCACCATAGTTAGAGGTCCATTTAAAGGTACAATAAAGAGTTAAAGCTCAGCGAAGTTAATGGAACCAGTTTCCTTTCCCATTTTAATGTCACGAAGTATATACACATGTTCGGACTTTTGGATAAAAATTACGTAGAGGCCAGAGTATGCTATTTCGCTGCTAAAGAGGCTGGTATTCCTCTTGCTGCGTTACTAAGGGTGTGAGTAGGGTGAACAATATAGCAATTTTTAAGGCAAGTGCACCTCAGAAAAATGCCGTTTGATCTTCACCTGAACCACGTGTATATCTCACGTTTTTTTTGTGGGGAGTGGACCAGTGGTTAGCTGAGACAACTCAAGACCCCATGGACATGTCGGATTTCAATTCAACTCGGGATGAATTTACTACTTACGGACACGTAACTTAGTATGGAAAAGAAAATTCCTGCAATGTACATCCCATTCACCGTGATTGTAAAAGTGTAGCATATGTTTTACAATCTAATTAAGCCACTCCGTGTAGTCAGTGGTTGCATAACGAGTCTTTATGCTTATACTGGCCCACAAACTATGACATATGTTAGCCACAAAACAAGGTCCATTATCGGAAAAAATTCAGTCAAAGAAATTCCCATTTGAGAACAACATCCTTTACACAATAGGTAACTTTCCTCACTTTGATTGTTATGAAAGCACACAGTTCCGCTACAGAACTGAACTTGTATAGGATTACAAGTACCCATGTCTTACCTCTTTGAGTTACTGGTAAAGGCCCAATGAGATCCATGGATGTAAGCTCTCAATGTGCATTGGGAAGAGCTTTAGGAGCCTGTAAGGTTTTGAAGTGTCACATTTGCAAGTCTGACTAACTGCAAACGAACACTACAAAGTCCCTCCTCATTCTAACCCATCCAACCAATTCTTGTGGCCTTCTGAGAGTTTTAAACACTTCAAACCGGTTGCCTAATGTTGATGAATGGATTGCAGCAATCGCAAAGCTTACCATCCTGAGAAATATTCGCAAGCTCTTTATTCCGTGAGGCTTAGGAAAATCCAGTGTCGCCTTAATCTTCTCAGGCTCTGTAGGTGATTCTTGAAGACGAATTATGTACTCCAAGTCGCAGCTTTTTCTAGCTATCCAGTACATCTCAGATACAATTTACGTGGCTTTGATAAGTTTTAGAAAATATTGCTAAATTGTGCACGTAAATTATAGCATGGCTGTAAAGGACATCACCTAATACCATGTCCATAAGTCATGCAAAGTTGTAGACATGGCATTGGACGATGCCCTTTACAGGCAGCCACATCCATTGCCTAGCCAATATGGCTTTTTTTGAACTGCCACCACCCAATGTGACAACGAAAACAGATGTATTTATTGCTTTCGGTTGCCATTCCTATTTGCAAAAAGCTTGAGAGGATGTCGAGGACGGTAAGCATGGAGAATAATGACTAACATTACTGGTCGGCTAGCTGTCTTTTAGTCTTGGGGTTGACATGATAGTAGTCAAGGGAGAATATCTTAGCCTCTGCCTCACCCATTTTAGGAGAAAGAACAGGTGCCACTCACTTTGGGAAAAAGAGTATTCAATGACATCATCCCTGATCCAATCAAGCATCTGGGCTTCAACGATTGCTGTTGTCCTTGTTTTCTTGTTGATGAGAAAAATGAATTGATTGTGTGCCTGCCTAAATCTTGATTTTGTGTTGGTTGATATGCACACTGCCTCGTTAAGATGTCAACACATGTTTGAATTGATGTATACACTTTGTTAGCAGTTCACATTGTGTGTTTAAACAAGGAGTCATTAAAGTTTCTCCTCAGACAGGGCGGTGATCTTAACACATCGCTCACACTCCACCTCTACATCCAGTAGCATGAGTTGTTCAGTTTTTTGTCTGCCCAATGTTTGCAAAAGGAATGGTGTCTTGTTCCTCTGATCCTACATGCCAGCCACATTTGTGGATGTAAGGTGTTAGGCAAGTACAACCCCAGAAATTCATGCCTAGAATTACACTATCTGCAGCGTTCTCAGGGATAAGATACATATGCTGAGTAGATTAACAACCAGGCACCCGATCGTTGCACTCATGTAACCTTCATGTTTGAAATTTCCAGTGACCAAAATTAAGGCACTGCAGCAATCCCTGCACCACCTTACGCTCCTTGCCTGCAATTCATGAACCAGTAATTTCCAGCAGAAATAATGGTGGAATTGGCTACAATGTCAATTAAAGCTAAGAAAGGTTTTCCTGTCACTCTAATTTCATTTAAAGGTACAGCCACAAACTTAATTTCCTCGTCTAGACCTAAAGATACGTTTTAGCATGTCGTTCCATGGTCCGGCCCTTGCTCACTAATCTGAACTTCTTTTGGTAACAACTTGGTTTAACCATGCTAACAACCTTCTGCTCCGTTTTTTTTTTGCTCTTTGGGACATCAGTTGGCCCCATAGCCCTCCGTGTTCCTGACATTTCCAACAATTACCTTCAAATGTGTTCCCCCTCCCCCATTCCTGGGCTGTTGTTCTGCAACCTTGCAGCAGCAGTAACTTTTCACAAGTTTGGAGTTTTCTGGCTGCAATTGGGCCAAGTGTAGCCATACTCGCAGTTTTTGCCACTGCCGAGAATATAGATATTGGCCTTGTGCTGTCTGTCTGGCTGGCACGGAGCATCGCCTCGTTCCTGGAAATTTGGCTTCCCTGCATAGCTTTACTCTCTGTGTTTGCTGGAGCATAGCTTCGCCATGAGAGTCGAGGTTCTACAGACAGGACGGTTTGGACAGCGGCTTGTTACCTGTTCTAGCAGGAATTTAATTACCTATGTACCTTACTTCATCAATCTACATAAGAAGTCAACTGACAGCCCCAGTTCTGCTATTCATGGTCTGGATGCATACTGGCCGTGTTACAGTGGGCATAGTACCCACTAAATACATTTCTTATGTTTTTATGTTTACGTGGTGTCATTTCCTGAAATGGTTAGGCTTCATATTCATTGCTAACTACAAGTCTAGTAAAAACTATGGTATGCAGCATGTCCAAAACGTTCCGTCCGGTGCATAATAAATTGTAATGGATTGGATAGCTTGGTAATAAAAACACATCCGTGTAAAAAGGCACGTGCGGAAAACCCAAACTTATGTTGGTCGTTGCTTTAGCACTTCATCTGGAGTGTATCATCTAAACGATGTTAAAGTAAATTGGAATGTTGTTAAGGACTTGAAACTAAGCCATTGCAGGAAGCAAAACAGAAATCACGCCGTAAACATGGGAAATATGGACGAGAGGTGAGTATGCATAAGTTTATTACAGCGGTAGTGAGATCCTCTTCCATACTTCTTTCATGGAACATCAAGCAGTGTAGTTCACTTTTTCTAATTACTACTTCTACATTAGTGATGCAACAGGTTGCGTATTTACGGCGGCTCATTAGATGACTAAACTGAACTGCTAACATTGTTTTGCCTATAACATCATATGTTTCAGTGTGATTTTTGTTTTGTTTCCTGCATGTGCATATTTTCTTAACAACTCTTTTATTTTATTTATGCCCCTTTTATTTAGGAGTTACACTTTGGATGTACTTGAAAGCAACCTCCAAGGTTAGTTTGAGTTTCAAAATTGGATTCACCATAGCTGACTTCCTATGCGAACATGTGTTATTAACAACCTTTACCATCCACTGCTATTCATCTTGCACTGGATGGAACTTTGGGCTGTATTATACAATACATCTAGTTAAAATTTTATGATAACAGATGTCTTTTGTAAATTCAGAATAGTTAAAATTGACCACCTGGTCTTAACGCAGGTCAATGCAATTTATTGCGGTTTGATTTATTTTAAGAGAATGATGTCTTAATTATTACATTTATTTTGAACTGTAGTACAAAAAGTATACATAGTTTGATTAATTGTCTATTCTTTAATGTGGAACGAATTCTTCATGCATTGCAAACGTCTTACAGTAATTTACATAACTAATTTCAGGTAACATCTGGACACACACTAATGTGTCGCACCAAATTAGGCAACAAACATCTCGTAAACTCAATTGTCGAGGGCATACACCATTGTAGCACGACGCCATAGCGTGAGTGTCTTATATCTTGATGCGTAGGTTGGGACATTTCAAGTACTTGGGAAAAAATAATAATGCGGCACAAAAGTTTAATTGCGGTAAAATAGATAGCAATGATCCACCTGAAAAATATTCACTTGTGTAGGAATGTCAGCTAAGGGGCTTTCAAAGCAAAATTTGACCGTCAGTAACGTTGCAAATGTCTTACTAGTTTATAGTTACTAGTTTCTAGCTAATCTGCTCATCCCCATGTTAATTCCCATAGGGTGATTATTCACCGATACCGAGATAGCGGGAAGGCCTCTTTATAGTTATGAAATTGACGAATTGCTACAGTAGAATACAAACTGCATATCATTTCTGGTTTACAGCTGGGGGTGTACAGGGAGGCAGCGTAAGTACAAAAGCATTGTTTTAACCATTGTTAGTATTGTTGGCATCGTCTGTGATTGGACGGCCAAAGTTCAGACAATGAGAATGTTTACACTTTCGTGCGTAACTCGACACATGCTTGTGTGCTGTCACAAATGTAAACAACGTTGGCAAAGAAATTGTGTCTACATCCAATTCACGAAAAACAAACAAAATGTCAAAATAAAGCCGAAAACTGGTAAAGAGGCCACCAAGTTGAGACTAGTTCAGCCTCACTAAGGAGTGATATGAACTAAATAAAAAAATTGAACAAAAATTAAAACAAAATCAAAAACTGATTAAAAAGGCGCCTACGTTGAGAATGGTTCGTTCTCTCAAAGGAGTGAAATATGAAATTAAAATATTAGAAAAATAACCAGTCAAGCTACTGTTGACGTGGCAATTTATTACACATATGCTGGCTAGTTGAGTTGAGTCTAATACACATTTAAAAAAAATAAGTGATATTATATCAAAAAACCAAAACTGGTGAAAGGGACCGCCAAGTTCCGATTGGTTCGGCCGTTCAAAGGCTTATCAACGCACCAAAACATTCGCCAGTTAATCGCACTGAATACTTTGGACGTTAAATGAAAACTTGAACATTGAACCGCAGCAATGTTCTAGTTTTCATTTAACCTTCAAACTATTAGTCGGTGCGATTAATATCACTCTTTTGAAGGGCCAAACCATTTGTAACTTGGCGGTCCCTTTTACCAGTTTTGGTTTTTGATCTGTACAATTGACTACGAATATAGTATTAAAATAAAATAAATTTGATGCATTTTCACATTTTCAGTTACCTTTTTCCATTAAGTATTTTGCTGATCATGGGATAGAAGGATTCAGCGGTCACATCTGCAAAGTCAAGAATTTCTCCAATTCCTAAATATTTGATTCTTGCGACATTTCCTTGCTGATCAGAGAAGAACGGCATGCCTATGACTGGGACGCCATGGTAAATAGCCTCCTGAATACTTAACAGTCCAGAATGTGTGACGAAGAGGCGGCATTTGGGATGGCCTGTAGGAAACAAGAAAAAAGTCGTAAACAAACCCATTTTTGCAAACGGTAACCACTATTGACCATTCTGCGTTCCAAGATGATCTGTATGCATGGGTCATTGCTGAGTTTGAGCCATTCATAAACATAAATTGCAAGGTATGTGGTTAACGAAATAGTCAGCATAAGTACTTGCCTTATGAAAATACATAGTACAGAAATCTGATTTAAAAAAAAAGACCGGGGGTTGAATCTAGAACAACCCTGTATTGTTCATTAACTGTTCACATTATTTTCAGTGTGGAGGCCAAAAAGCAAGTTGCACTCTCTCCATGCGCATATGTTTGTGACCAATGAGAAAGACTGTAGCCACTGTAGGTCACTGTATATGTTAGCATTGGTCCCTATTATAGCCAGGGTTCACACCTTTAGTTGTAAATAGAGTACCCGGCTAGTAAGCCAATCTACCAATAGCGGTCGTGGTTGTTTGCCAGCGCCTTGTTAATTGGCAGGTTATTTGTCAGAGTTGAATGTTATGTAACTTCAAGCTCTACATTGCAGTAAAACAGTCCTGCAGAAGCAGCAGGGATAGTGCAAATGCTTATTCATTGCTCTTATACCGCTGGCCTATCTGACTCTAGAATGGTACGCCAGTGGTGAACTCCCTGCCTGATATTTTAAGTGATGCTATTGGCTGACATTGTTGTTCAGTCAAGGAATGTAGCATGGAGGGGTGTTCGTTTGACGTGAAAGTAACATGTTGTATCATTTGTCCTAGCTGCTGGCTAGGTATATTCATTATTTCATTTCCTATCAGCATTAACTAGGCTGTCGATAGGGTTTGTGTTGTCCCTGGATTAGCATAACTAGATCACAAGCTATTACAGCATCCAGAATTATCAGTATATCTGTCTGAAATCCAGTAAGGTAATAATCTCAAGCTGTATCGCAAGTCTGGAGTTCCACAAGGATCTAACCTTGGGCCTATTCTTTTAGCTGTTTTCATAATTGATCTCCCAGACTGCATCACCAAATGTGATTATCATATGTTCGCTGATGATGTACAGACTGGAAAGAAGTTTTCTCTTGATAATACTGCTGGTACACTTTCCGAACTTAATGATGACCTTGATGACCTTGCCTACTGGTCAAGTGCAAACGGCCTTTCACTCAATGAAAACAAATGTCAGCATATTATTATTGCCTCGCCCCAGTTATTTCAAGCTTGTACTCAAGATTGTGCTTTAAATGAAAGCTTGGTTGCTCAGCATTCTCGTATACTATGCAGCCACACTAATACTTAGTTTTAAGAGTTATTCTTTTTTTTGGTAAATTTGATGCCGTTATAATGCCTTATGGTGCTACGACTACGTTAAATAAATAAATAAATAAATAAAACGAGATTTCTCACCACAATTCTGCTGCAATTAACAATGTTAAATTGAAAACATCCCATCACGTAAAAAACCTTGGAGTTATCTTTGACAACAATTTATCCTGGGAGGTTCATATTAGCACGCAATGCCGTTCTGCGTTATAAAGGCTTAGATATCATGCAAAATTCAAGCATTTTTTAACATTAAAACTAAACGTAATCTCGCGGCACCATTAATTATTCTATTACTGGATTATGGTGATTTGATTTATTTCAGTGCTTCAAAATCATTGCTAAATCAAGTACAGAAGGTCAGGAATGCTTGCGTTCGTTTTATTTTTAATATTGAAAAGTACCAGAGTGTCAGAGAAAACATAAAAAAGCTTAAATGAATTTCCATGGAGAACAGAGGAGGTTTGCATTCACTTGTGATGGTGTATAAGACGCTTAAAGTTTAAAGAACCATCGTATTCCTTTGAACTTTTTAAATCTGCTATTGCGACGCACAACTATCCCCTCAGATTCAGCTACAGTTGCACTTTCACTCCTCACCGATGTCAAACTAGTAAATACCAATCTTCCCTTTTCACTCAAAGTATTATTATCGAACGATCTGCCTGCAGAAATAAAGAATGCCCCTTCGGTTCAAGCATTTAAAAACCGTATTTACCAACGTTTCATTAATTCCTAGTGCAGTCACTCCCCCCCCCTCCCCCAGCCCGCCTTCCCAATGTCTCTTTTGTAACCTTTATTTTTTTATTTATATTTTGTATTTTTTTGTTTATTTTTTTTAAAACTAATTAGCATTATATAATTGTATTTTGCTTTTTGCTTTTTTTTTGCTGGTATGTGGTGTTATTTTGTTGTTGGGTTAGGTGTAAAACTGGGCTTTCAAGACTAAACCTCGCCCTTTGTAAACTCCGGCGATACCATTTTCTTGTTTACTTTTTAATGTATTTGTTTGCAATAAAAGTTATTATTATTATTATTATTATTATTATTATTATTATTATTATTATTATAAACACTTCAACAAACAAACAATTAACAAACATTTAACAAACACTTCAACAAATAAACAATTCAAATCAGCTTTGAAAGCCTGCATCTGCGAAATAAATACGCAATTCTATCGTTTTTAGCTGCCAATTTTGAGGCCCGGCCTCGAAATTAACAAGGCAGCTTAGTTTGGTTTAAAAATATATGCATTTAGCTAAAACACTAATTCTTTCAAATGGTTTCAAAGGGTTTAACGAGCGTTAATCACTCCTGGTCATCTGCCCGAAGCCCTAAGGCCATATGTAAATTCTTTCAAAAAAAAAAGGGTTTAACGAGCCTTAACCACTCCTGGTCATCTGCCCAAAGCCCTAAAGCCCAATGTCTGCAACAGCCAGATTCCCATTTAAAAAAAAAAAAAAAAAAAAAATTATTATAATTATTATTATTATTATTATTATTATTATTTAATAATAAAGTAGGAAACCATACGTAAATTATAAAATTGTTCACTTCTTGTTGTTGTGGTTGGTCTGGTTCTAGTTCTTGTGTGACATGGTTTCAGAAAAAAGTACTGCATCTACCTAAAATCTGAAACATGTCCTAAGCCAGAAATTTGTCTGGGCTTCATCCTCATTGAGACCACTTTTTCAATTGGCTGAGCAATTCCAGAGTTACGGGACCCTGAACGATCATTTTGATTGTTTTACATTGTTTTAACCATTGTAATTAGGGAACAATGCCACTCAGCAAACTCAAGGTCTATTTTTCGTACACGTGTTATGTCTTTGCAAAAAAGTTGATTGTTGAAGGGTAAAATGGCGACAGGAGTTGACGTCGTTTTGCGTGAATTGGTGTTAAGGAAAGTAATTACAAGCAGTGATTTGAACACAGGGTTAGTTAGAGAAGATAGATACGTTTGCTGCCGTCATGATTGAGTCGGTGGAGAGAGGGGTATCGGAAGAGGATATGAGACGATTCGAAGTGAGTACAGAAGTGAGAAGTTCACCAAGTAGACGAGAACTGCAATGTCAGCGAGAACAACTGTGGAAGCTCAACAAGAGGTAGAGTGGGAAGCAGTGGTTCAAGAGGTGCACTTACTGTTTAGTGAAGCAGTGGTTGGTGATAGGGGATTGAGGTGGAGTGAGGAGGAGGAGGTAGATGACGAACAGGCAATGTGCTGTCACTCGAAGAATTTGCAAGCGCTGAAGAGACTGTATTGTGGTGGACTGACAAACTTGCAGATGCCGAGGCTGGTCATTTTGGTGTGTGACCCAGCGGGTCGCCCGCATTCTTTAACTCAAGTGTACTTGGTTGTTGAAAGTGTTGTAGGAGAGCATGAGGTTGTGTCGGTGGGCTCATTAAGGGCGAGCCATGCTTTTGAGGTGGAACCGAGAACTGTTGCAGCGAAGCAGCAGCTACTAAAAGCCAAGATGGAGATCAACAGGCATCCGGTTGAAATATTTGACTTGCATGACCAAGTAGTTCAAGCAAGAATTCACTGGTTGCCACGTGGCATTACTCCTCAAGATATTAGTAGAGCCTTTGCAAGGGTAGCCACTCTGGAATGCCTTTCTTTGAAAAGCTGATGGTGCGGGGACGTGTTGTGTGCGAGTCAAACGTGCGTGAAGTTTTGTTGTGATTACATGAGTCTGTGACTATCGAGGAGTTGCCAGATTTAGTGACCATCCGTGGAATCCTGGCGCTTCTTCTGGTAGCCGATCGCGCGCCGAAGTGCCTTACGCGCATGTGCAGCCATTGCTTTTCCATTCTGTAGTGTGTGGAAGGACCCCCGGCAGCTGTGTTCCTGAAACGCTCCAACCGATGTATGAGCAGGAGAATCAGCCATCTGCTGCAGGGAAGAATGGGGAAGTCAGAACAACGGCAGCAATATCTGTCGGTGCCTCTGGGGCAGTGTGCCTTGTCCAAGGGTGCCCCAAATGTTTCTTCGTTTCGTGCAGTTGTGCAGGAAACTGCGGCGGTGAGTCAGAATGCGGTTGCGGATCGGTCTGACAGTGAAAATGCTGGGGATGATCAGTGGATCATGCTGCCAACAAAAAGTACAAGGAGAGGCAAGAAAAGAGCAGAGAAGAAGGACCAGTCCTCTGCAACTGGCGGTGAAAGTCAAAAAAGTGAATTTTTGGAGGAGCAGTCAGATGCAAAGCTGACGAAAGGAAATAGGATGTGACCAATGATGATGATGTGACCAATCAAACTAATTCAGAGCATTCATATGCACACACGAGTGATCTGTGTGTATAAAGTGATCAGAGTGAGTGTAACATGGCGGTGTCATCAATAACACTTAACCTAATTCCTAGTAATGAGAGTGTTGACAGCATTGGTAGTGCCATAGCAAGTAGAGATGACGTGACACTAGGTATTGATGATAGTCAGAGTGTGATAATTAGTCAATAATCTGAAGGGGAGTCTGGGGGAAGGTCAAGAGCTCTGGTTCTCCAGGGTTAAGGCAGGAATTTGGTACACAACGCAGGTAGTACAAAATTAGGTGCAAGTTCCAAAAGTTTCAAGATTAAAGATGTATTAATTAATTGGATGGGCTTTGAGAGTAATAGGCTTACTTAACATTCACTTCACTAATTCTGTATTTAGCATAGCAACCTGGAATGCGTGTGGTTTATGGAATAAGATAGTGAACAATTAAAACGGTTGTTGCAGCACGCTGATGTTTTGGGTATACAAGAGGCTAACAACATGAGTGGCTTTGATGCGACAACCATGGGGGCAGACTTTGTTTTTTCGGGTTTAAAAGTTGCGATTTTCATCAAGTGGGCACTGCCATATTTACCTTTGCGTTTCTGTCGTCGGGTGCAGGGAATTGATGCGTTTGGAGTCTGAGTTTGGCTGGCTGGACAGTGGGTTTCTCTTGTCTTCGTGCATGCAACGGGGAATCCATCGACGGAGGAAAGGATATCCTGGTTTTCTCAATTCCCGTCTCCGTGTCTAGTGTGAGAAGACTTTAACAGCCACCACTTAGATTGGGGGGCCGTGTGTAAAGACGCGAAAGGGCGGCAGCAATAGGCAGCGTTGGTTTGTATATAATGCATGATGCGACACCGACCTTTTCTAGATGGCAGAATGGGCAGATTCAGGAGTCAGTGTTGGACTTTTTTGTCTGCACACCAACCCTGGCTTTAGGTTTTTCGTTTGAGGTCTCTATGATCTGCATAGCAGTGACCATTTTCCTGTCATTCTGCATCCACGGGGGAGTGTGACAG
The DNA here is from genome assembly GCA_023313725.1 of Lithobius niger. Taxonomy (NCBI): domain Eukaryota; kingdom Metazoa; phylum Arthropoda; class Chilopoda; order Lithobiomorpha; family Lithobiidae; genus Lithobius; species Lithobius niger. The sequence continues at coordinate 14,943 of JAHWFP010056553.1, forward strand.
GCAGTCATACAGAGAAAAAGCGGAAGACTCCTGCGGCTGATAATGGGATCTTCTCTGTGTGGGTACAGGAGAACACCTGCTGCAGGAAGAGAAGTCGGCGAGATCCCACTGTGAGGCAGCATCTGGAGTGGTGCACCAATCACTGTACATTAGTGGTGCACGACAGACATAAAGCATACAGGATGTGGAAGCGCTTTCCATCTGAGCAACGCTGGTTGGTATACAAGGGGACGTCGAGAGAGGCGTCATTTATTCTTTGGCGAGAAAAAGTGGGGCATGGGACGCGATTGTGTGGACAGGCTGCTTCTCTGGGTCAGGTGTGGCGTGCATTACGTCATCTGGATCACAAGGTTTCTCAGACCTGGGTGTATGACCCGATGTCTTACGGTTCAGACGTCCACTTGGTGTTACGTGGAGAGAGAATGGCGGATGCCTTTACTGGGAAGTTCGCCAGTGTGACTCTCTCCCGAGGGGTGTACTTCCGCCGCCCACCCCTGCCTGCGTCCAGCCTTTTGCTGGTGATGAGCCGTGGAGTATGTCTGAGTACAGTGCAGCATTGCGCATATGTAAAGACACCAGTTCTCCAGGCATTGACGGAAATACGTATAGAGAGGTGAAGACGCTCTCTGAGTCTGCACAGACTGCCTTGCTGGCCTTATTTCAGGGTGTGTTTGATGATGATGCAATACCATCATCGTGGATTTACACCATCTTGGTTCCTTTTCATAAGCCAGGAAGCGATAGGTCTAATGTGATGGACTACAGGCCTATTGCACTATTGTCTTGTGTCAGGAAGGTGTTCGAATGCATGCTAGTTTGTAGACTAAGCTGGCTTCGGGAGTATTTACAGTGCATGGCCCCAACTCAGTTTGGGTATCGGCTTGGGAGGAGTGCACAGGATGTGGTGCTTCTCCGGCTTTCTGACCAGTATTAGAGAAGCATGGGCATATAATCGGGTTGTCTTGGCAGTCTTTTTGGACATCAAGGCAGCCTATGATACTGTGGCCATTTCTTGGGTCAGAGCTGCTCTGCATTCAATGGGAGTTAGCCCGAATTTGATTGCTGCGCTACTAGCACTGTTGGGAGACCGGAAATATGTGAAACGGGTTAACGGTCTCTGATCTTCTGAGGCGTGTATGAACAGAGGTCTTCCACAAGGAAGTTGCCTCAGTCCGACTGTCCTCGTCGAACTAGCTACCTCGAATAATATTGTCTGCTATGCGGACGATGTTGCTCATTGGTTTATTGGTGAGGATCTGACGGTGATGACCAGTTGTGCGCTGTGTGCGCTCGACATTGTTGCGCTGTGGCTTCGTAAGAGAGGGCTCCTGTTAGCGCCCTCTAAGACGGAAGTTGTGATTTTCTCGAGATGGCCTGCAATGTATGCTGCTCCAGTGACGTTAGCTGTTGATGGGATCACGGTTGTGCCAAAGCATCCTGTGAAGTACTTGGGTGTTGTGCTAGACTCTGCTCTGGAATGCAATCAGCAGGTGAGTCAGTTGCAGGGTAAGATCCAGATGCGAACAATTGTTCTGAAAGCGTTAGTTAGGGGGTCGGCAGTGATGCGAGGTGCTCTTCTGTCAACGCACAAGACTTTCATCAGGTCTGTGATCGATTACCACCTACCGTTCCTGTGCATAGCGAAGCGACATATTGCGTCTCTGCAAGTCGCTGCTAATGACTGCCTTCTCATTGTATTGGGGTGTATTGCGTCTATTTCAGTTTACAGCTTGTGGGTGGAGTGTAATGAACCCCTGTTGGAGTGCCATGCAGAAGAGCTTCTGTCTCTCCTGTGTCTGCGGAACCTCAGTAGGGGTGTTGAGGACCCGGTGGGTCGGATTCTAGTAGACTATAAGGGCTTACCTGTGAAGGCCCGTATACTTCTAGGGCTTGCCAGCCAGGGTGTTTCTGCACTTCTTGCTATTTCTGAGCAGCTGTTCGATGTGGTTTCTGTGACTCCTGCCTCTCTGTGGACCTGGTGCCCAGACCTGTTGTGGATCAATGAGCAGGTTAGGTGTATATGGAGTGTGATGTGTTTAGTGATGCATCGTTTCACGAGGACACAAGTTGGGGCATTGGTGTTGTCCCAGCACTGGTCCCAGCATTGAAGATCGAGCGGCATCTCCGGGTGACTACAGTGACTTCAAGCACGATGTGTGGATTGATTGCGATCTCAGTTGCACTCGATGTAGCTGAGGATGCCACATTCCGTCAATTGCGATTAAAACGGATTCACTGTCCAGTGTCAGGATGTTGCGGCGATCGTGGGCTCTTTTGGATGTAACTAATCCATTAGTGTATACAATAGGATGGAAATTTTTGACTGCTATGCAAACTAAGGCTGTGTCGCTTCAATGGGTTAAGGCCCTTGCTGGGAACCGTTGTAATGAGATAGCAAATGGTGTGGCTAGCAGGCGTGTGAGGAGGGAGTCTTGGCTATGGAGCCACTTCCTTCGGTACATATGAGGAAACGGCTAGTTCGAAGGTGGTACTTGTGTCAGTGGCGAAGAGAATGGGCTGCAGCCAGGATGGGCAGGTACTTGTATCGCATTCATCCGGTCTGTTTAGTGTGCATCAGCTTCGTTTTGGGTGGGTGGTTATGCCCCTTTTCGAAGAGTGTAGGCAGGAAGTCACCCGTTAACACTTCCTGCTGATCTGCCCGAAGCACAGGCACCACCGACGGCACCTGGCGGCTTTGACATCGCAACTTCCAAGTATTCCTGAATTGCTAGCAGTTCATGCTGGGAGGAATCCGCTAGTCAAGCTAAGAGCAATTGCCCGGTATTACATAGACTCAGGCATTCAGGTTTGACGTGAATGTATTGGTTCATGGTGTCCATAAGCATTTCTATCTGGTGCTCTGCTCGGTGCTCTTTGCAAGATCTCAGGCTCCTCTTCACTGTGGGGTTGTGCTTCACTGCTCTGATAGTGAGTTTTGGTGATGAGTCTTGGAGGTGTTGTTCTGGTGGACTGAGAGTGTGTTTGAGGTTTAGTGTCATGGTTTGACTTGTAAATGAAGGATGATGTATTTCTGTATAGGGGCATAAGGTTTCGGGCCAGGGCTCACTGTAAAAAATTGATTGATTGATTGAAAGTCCGTGTTTCAGCTAAACGCATGGAGATTTAATCCAAACTAAGCTACGTTGTTAATTTCGAGGCCAATGGCAGCTAGAATCGATAGAATGGTGTTATTTCCTAGATGCAGGCTTTCAGAGCTCAATTGAATTGTTTCAAGGTGTAACTGTACAATTGTAACAATCGACTGCATGCATATCCCTTTGTAACGCGATGCCATAGCCGTAAAAAAGGTACACATATTACAAACAAATACGTGAAGTGTGCCGTAAAAAAAAGGGGGTTATACGATTGAAGTTTCACTTTACTTGTTAAAATGTACACGGATAAAAATGGTTGATTTTTAATTGAAAAATTAAGTTTTTGTTTGTAGTTATTGTTATTAATTTCATTGTTACAGGACCAGTCTGTAATGATGTTCGTCTGCTCAGGCAACGGGATACTTCAGATTGCTAACATGATTGCTAACGCATAAAAACACAATCATTAATGTTAACGCAGTAAGAATGCATTGCGTAAAATGGAACAGAGAAGTTGTTTTTACTGGTATCAGAGTTCTTTTCCACAGCCAATAATTCACTACACCTTTAAGGTATACGAACGAGAAGATACGATTTTTTTTTAACTTTTAATTGTTAGCAGAATGAATAAGGCGAAATGCTATCCGTTACATGGTGACCAATCTGCAAGAGAACGTATTGTTTTTCCCACTGGGGGTGGCTGATGCTGTGATATTACTCACGCGCTACGTCGTCCAATTATGCGACACCAACCTCAACGACCACGTTTGTTAAATCTGCAGAAATTAAAATGTAAAGTAGGTGTGTTAATAACCCTCTTCATATTGACCAAACAACTTTACTTTTGACGAGCTGAATGATAAAGTAAAATTGTTTTGTCAATATGGAGAGAATTATTAACACATCAACTGTACAATTTATTTTTGTGTAGATTCAACGTGATCATTGAGGTTGGTGTTTCGTGACTGGCCGACGTATACAAGGCGTGAGTTAAGCTTCGTTAATGCAGCAACCACCTCCAGTTCGGAAAACATGATGGTGTCGGGTGTCACTTTGGTCTGTAGGCACAGGTAAGCAAAGCCTGACTGGCACCAGCCACTGTTAAATAAATAGACTTAAATTACTGTAAATAATATAAAGGGAAAACGGAAATAAGCCATCAGGAAAACCCCCCTGTGGGCTGGGGGTAGAATAAGCCCACCGTACCCCTGCGTGTCGTAGGAGGCGACTAAAAGGGAACCCAAGATCACGGTTTGCTAGTGTGCCAAGGGTCTGCGTGGCGGAGGGTTTTTTGTCCGTCTTGAACACAAGCAACCTCAACACTACGGTTTGCGAGTGCGCCTACGGTGTGTATGGCGGGCAGGTTTAACACCCGTCGCAAGCACTAGTCCGAAAGAGGTGAAGGGACATCCAGACAAACCGGGCCCGGGGTGGCTGCTTAGAGGATGTTTGGCGGTTTGAATCCCCTTTTGGGTTTGATTCCGATTTGCCCATTCTGGCCACTGGGCTTTTCATCCTCATCCCCCAGCATGTTGGCCGTGTGCTGCAACCTAGTAATCCGTGGAGGCGGAGATCCTGGCTTTCGGGCTTTGGCTCCTTATTCCGGAGGACGGGTGGCCTGGGCGAGCCGGCCTAAGGTCAATCGGCTATGACTTTTCGGGT
>JAHWFP010056554.1:1901-25759 GCA_023313725.1 Lithobius niger
TGTGTGGTGATTGGGCTGTTTCTGGAACTGTGTGGTGATTGGGCTGTGTCTGGGACTGCGTGGTTATTGGGCTGTGTCTGGTTTGTGCTGTTTACCTTGTGGACTGTAATTTAGGGGTTTATGATATTGATGCTCTTTGGTGCATTTGGTGTATTTTGTAGTTGAGGTATGTGGCATTCATTCATTCATTCCACAACGATTGTTGTCTTTTGTTTTGAGTGATCTGCTGTGGACTTCGCACGGTTGTTTGTTTGTTTGTTTTTACTTTTAGAGAGCACGAACTGGAACTGTGGTTTGTGTCTTCACCACGATGATGCGAGGGACAACTTAGTTGGAGAAGGTCAGTTCCACTGCAACAATCCTGACTTCATCAGTTGGTTCTTCCATCAATCGATAATATGCCAGTTATATCAACTCTTGTAACTCTGATTGACATAGTTAGAACTAGGGTGGTATCTGATCGCCTTCAAACCTATAACTTTTGCTCTTGATTAATGAATACATACTCAGCAAATGCGTTCTTAACGATCCAAGAAAATAAAAACATCAACCCCAGTCGAGCGGCGTCAGGCAGTCAGTGGGGTCATCAGCATGAAGTGCCTGTTAATATGAGTGACTTAAAGCTTAAGCCTACAGTATCGCAAGCTTAGGTTTCGTTAAATCTAGTTCTGCTACTACAGTGTTTCTTGTTTTATGTTTGAGTTTGAGATGGGATTAATAATTTCGTTTTTGTTGGTGAATTAAACCTTAAGCCTATACAGTACCAAGCAACTGAATTTTCGTTAAATCTAGGTTTGCTGTACAATTTCTTGTTTTGGGTTTGAGTAAGACTTGATGCGTTGTTTTTTTTTTTTTACTGTATAATTCTGTTGTATTGCTTTTTAATAATTCTAGCTGCCGATAGCGGTTGTTTTGGTTCTGTCGTAAATACGTTTCATTAGGCTAATAAATTAATACAGATGTAATCGAGCATCTCATCCTGTTTACTAGGCTGATGTTCGTAGTATTTAACTTCATACGCCTAAGTACCGTATTTTCGATTGCTGGAAGAATCGATTGTTGCAAGGGGAGTTAAGGTATCAATGTCGTTTGTAGCTGGTAAAAGATCCTAGGTATTTTCGCCTGTAATACCACAAGTGCTCCTACGTCGTCCTCCCGTTCTATCCCGTTCTATAGAAAGCGTGGTCGATATAAACCCACAGCGTGAATTGAATTAACGGTTGACCAATCTGAGCGCAGCACGAGTTCGTGAAGAAGTTCACCCACAGAACAGTTTTTTCACTCTGAGCGAGAGAGATGGAACAACGTCATTACACAAATTCATACAGTAAAAAAAAAACTTCTCTAGTTGGACTATAGATGGACCAAATGGACTCGTATCGATAATTTGACAGCGCTCAAAAAATGGCTGAAGCCACATTTTTTTTTTAATAGAGCCAAGGTCTTTTTTGTCTAACAAGTAAGTCTTGGCTTTCAACAACCAGCCGGCCTTGGATCCAAGAAACCAACTCCTCATTCTCCTCGCCACCGTGCATGGGAATCTGGTGGGCTAGCTACCTGTCAGTCAATTCTATCCAGTTGTGTGACGTCACTTCCCGTTGGAGAGTGCAGGTGAAAGATGAATTGATCAGAAGAATATACATATAAGCATATACATATAAGGAAATTTTTATTTTCGGCAAATTCTTGCTTATCTTGGTTGCAACTTAAAAACAGGCACACAATAAAAATAGGAAGATGAAAACCGGGATGCTTATACCGAGGTGAATATCTTATACCGTAGTTTAAGCAGTTCCGGTTTCATACTCTTATCTTTATTGTGTGCACGTTTTTAAGTTATGACCAAAACAAGCAACAATTTTCCGAAAATTACAATTTTCTTATGCTACTTGGGTTCTTAGGATATGAGGACACAATGGTTTATCAACTGAACGCTATGGATTACAATTAAATACTACCATAAACAACAAAAGGTATGTGAACAGTATTCTTGTCGCTCTGATTTAATAAGCTATGTCTTTAATGAAGGAGTAGTGTTATCTACAGCTGTATGCTGACAAGGGTACGAATTTTGTTACTAACAAGGGTACGAATTTTTTGATCACAGGTGGCGCATTCCCAACGTTCATAGAAACAGCATTACAAACGATTGCAAATTTGCAATTTTTACTTTTAGCCCCTCTCCAGTACATTTGATGATTGGCTCAACGTTGGCCAACCATTGATTACGTTGGCGACACGTAGGCAGTGGTTTTACCATGTTGGCCCAGTGTTGGCGCAATGTTGGTGCGCCTGCATCCTCGGGGCAGTCACATGGCCCACTGTAGGGCTGATCAATGAGTGCCAACAAGTCAGCATCCCTTCGTTGTGCCATCGAATTAATTTTACTACTTCGACAACATATTGGAACCCTTCACTGGGCCAACGTAGCTCTTTGCTGCCCCTCCAACATGTTGGAAGGCCTTAGCTGGGCCAACGTATTTCTTTATGGGCTCACCAACACGTTGGCAATCCTGGATTGGACCAATATACGTATTTATATGCTCTATGAATGTATTGGTCGTCCTTCATCGGGCGGACATATTTCTTTTTTGGCTTCACCAATACGTTGGCAGTCCTTCGTTGGACCAATGCATTTCTTTGGTTGCTCCTTCAATATGTTGGCTGTAGTTCGTTGGGCCAACGTATTTAATTTTTGTTCCACTAGTATGTTGGCCGTACTTCATTGGGGCAACGTATTTTCTTTGAACTGCAACTAAAGTCTAATGTTAGAAACAATTATTTAACGTAATTGTTAACTTAATTATTTAACGGATTGTTTAACCATAAGTAGTGTTACTATGAGTTTATCAGATTTCCATAATGCTGAGCAGTACCTATGGACACAACGCATGGTCAAACTGAATTTTTTTTTCCTGTGATTATAAAATCTTATTTCTGTGTACTGCACTAAATTGTTTGCATTTCTTCTATAGGCCATCAAATTACATCATTTACTTTTATTTATTTTCTACAGACTTGAAACCTCGTTAAAATTTTACGATGAAAACTTCTTCTCCCTGCATTCTTAGCTTTATATGCATAGTCTAAGGTCAGAATCACATTCGTTTCTGGTGGTGTAGCTAATGTCTCTGATTCAAGTGCGAGAGGTGCCGGGTTCAAAACTTGCCGGTTTTTTTTTTCAGAGAAAATTTTTGTTTGTTAATTTAACAATGGTGCCCCAACGTTGGCATGATGGAGTCGTGCCAACTGCTTTGACATCGTTGGCCCAGCGTTGGCTAAGTAACATCTGCAGGGTTGGGTTACAAACACCGCCCCAACGTTGAACCTATACGTTGGCTAAGACATTGGCCAACGAGACAAAACAAGGTTGGGCCAACCGTTGGGTGCAAACGATGGCCCAACGATGGCCCATAGGCAGCACTATGTTGGGCCAATTGTTGGCCAACAAATCAATGCTATGTGCAGTGGTGATTGTGCAAATCAGTCTTCGAATTGTCACCTTAGTGGAATTGAAGGAGCTGAGTTAAAGCAACATACCGCCTGCCTCATAACCTTCCGCCTGCCTCACAACACCCACGCGACGATCACATCCGCGTATTTACCACAGCTAAGGTCAACTGAGACGGTAGCTTCGTTCCTCGCAGCGAAAAACATAGCTACTGTCTCAATTGGCATTGCGTTTAATAGTCCAGCCAGCGTGAACCCATTGATTGTGTCGTCACAAACCGGAATGATTCTCGTGTTTCAAAATCACAATTTATAATTTTCTAGGCTAGTGTCTTATATTTTTGCTTCGGCGATCTATTGGAATAATTAATTTTAATTTTTACCTCATTAGTGATTTAGATTTTAGATCTCATGGTAATTATTATAAAATTAGTAGATGTACACACAGAGATGAAACGTCATGATTATTGTACACGCGCAATGCATGATTTAGTCACGGGTCGTTAGTAAATAAAGTTCCATTATATTCAACAGAAAATCTCCTAGACGCCACATTTTAAAAAGGATTTTTAGCAAGGGAAAGACTTACGGTAAGGAAATAGACCTTTGGGGCCGTACTTGATGTGGAGGATCGAGAAAAATGGCGCTGGGCGGTATATCCCTTTAATGAACTGCTGGAATTTATTTCATTACAATCCAATTCCACTGACTTGAACTGGACTTCATTTCGGCATGAATTATAAAATAACATCGTAGGAATGAACGATGGATATCAATTGATGATCCGTGCAAGGTTAACTTGACTTCCCAATTTATTAATCAGAACAATAATGCGTGGATTTGATTTGATTAGATGCCTAATTACAACTACCGCAGGACAGTTTCCCAAAATTCAAATCAATTCCACCCGTTTTCAGCCCCAATCCAACCAAAATCATTTAAAATCTATACAGTTTTCTAAACTTAGCAAGACATTGCCTAGAATTTTTTTTTGAAATATGATTGACTTGGGTGTAATAGGATGGAATTGATCACCCTGTTTGCTCAATTGGCTTGGAACTGAGTGGAACTGAGATTAGATCAAGCCGAAGTCAGCTGAATTGGAACTGATCTGTAAGAATGAAAGATGAAAGTAACTCACTGGAATGAATTTTTAAGCAATAATGGCAGTGAAATTAATTGTATTGGTCAATGTTAATGAATTGGTTGGAATTGAATTTGAATGACGAATTTGAATTTGAATTGATCCGAATGGAATTGTTTCTCAATGGAAATTACAAGTAGGACGGACTTCCCATTCTGTGGATGCAGAGATTTGATGCCAAATGCCCAGAGGGAATTGTTTCCTTCACTGAATAGACGTTAACATATTTCAGTTGTAGTTTACTCCACCTCCTGGCCATTTGTGTCAAAACGAAAGGAGCCCGTTTTCTCTTAAAGAGACACTGTATGTTTACAGTGTTGGGGGAAAGCCCTCTCACGCATGGCACGGCTCTAGCACGTCATTGAAATCGGTATAGGGCAGAAATTGTGGTGGTTGACGAGTTGGCATTTCCTGCTAATATACTCCTGCATTGCATTATGCTTGTCAGACGTGAGATGCCAAAAGGCCAACTACAAAACAGTAATCACCATTTCAAAGAAATTTCAAAACTTACCTAATTTAATCATGGTATACCGGGGTACAGCATACGTCATGTCTGCTCCTAGGAAGTCTACAATGGCAAAAACGAGTGTTGCCTGTCGCAACAAACCAAACATTTTCCCCACTCAATTTACGGATTGAGTGCAAAAAAAGCGTTCCCTAACCGCAAAGCGCACTTATTCCCTGTCGAACTTGTACGGCCACTCGATGATGAAAACATGGCCGTCTCATCGTTTACTCACTTTCCGAACACACTTTTGTTTAGTAGCCTTCGTTTTTAATAACGAAAGTGGGTAAATATTGACACTAACACTATGAGGCCAGTGTCAACATCAGGCCACCATTTGAAAATATTAACTGGTGTCAGATAATTGATTTTACAACCACAACCACAACAGTATATAAATGTGCTATATATTTCATCCGTGTGACTTGTTGGCTTGAAGCATGATATCCCAAGCCAAGGTAAGGATAAAACCGATGAGAATTGTGTTTTGCCATCCTAATTATGATCGAAAGAGCATTGCTAGGAAGAAGCGTTAATCTCTTGAATACGTAAACAATCGTAGCCAAGCATTACTTTTCAATATCTCACCAAAACAAGACTTGTTAAGGATTTCTACCAAGATTTTTAGCCGTTTAAAATCCTTGATATCAAACGCCAAGTTCTTTCGTCAAATTAATCCTCCGACTAAGACTACAAACACTAAATAACTATATTTGAAAATTGCGCCGAAAGCAATTCCTTAATTTTGATTTAACTTTCGAGCTGCTATTATTCGATGAATTGTGTTGGTAAAAAAAACTTGGCATTTGACGCCACAACTACAAGCTGTGAAAAATGTTGGCAATCCTTAACAATTTTTGTTTGGACTTTGTACCCCTAAGCAACATTTTAGGCCAAGAGCCTCTAAGGCGAACAATATTTTCAACACTGCTAGAAAAAAAAAATTCTAGTTAGTTGAAGCCTGGGAAATTGTTAGTTGAAGACCTGTAACATGAAGGTCTTCCCCTTAGAGGCTCTTCGCCTAAATTGTTGCTTACTTTTTTTGCAGCTTGTATTCGTGGTGTTAAATGCCAAGTTTTTTCACCAACTCAATCCATCGTATAATAACTGCTCGAAAGTTAAATCGAAAATTACAAAATTGCCTATGGCGCAATTTAGTTAGTTATTTGACGTTTATATTCGTAGTCGGGGGATTAACTTGACTAAAGAACTTGGCGTTTCATATCACGGACTTAAAACGGCTATAAACTTGGTCTTATTTGGGTGAGGTAATGAAAAGAGTTGGTTTGCTACGTTTGTTTAGGTATTCAAAAGATTAACGCTTCTTCTTAGCAATGAATGCTCTTTCGATCGCAGTCAGGATGGTAAAGCACGGTTCTCACTCCGCTCATTCTTACCTTTGCTTGGCACAAGCCCACAAATTATACAAATACGCCTACATATTTATACGCTGTTGCGATTGCGGTTGTGGGTTGTAAAAGCAATGTAAAACGAAAGCGTCGCTCCTTTCATTTGGCTCTTAATTGCCATACTTTCGTTCCGGCCGTTGTTAAAACGATGTGGTATAAGTTCCGTATTTGCAATGGCTGCAGCTACGCTCAGCAATGGGTGCATGCTTATTCTTCACATTTTTTTCCACACCTTCTTTGCATATTTTAGAAATCTGACAAGTGTGACCATCCTTATAAAGCAATACGCTATACTTTGGATCATTCAGCAGATACATTCTAAACCTTCGACATTACCTTCTTTAACAACTGCAACAGCTCTGTTGTTGTTCGATTCCGAAGGGCCCCTTCAGCGAACAAGGGAATTAAAATTTTGCCCAGTCAGATTATTGCCAATTAGTAATAATTCTCACGTGTAACGTCCGTTCAAAAAGTATTGTTAAAGCATCGTTGCTATAGGTTAACGGACTGTTGCTTGCTTCTGAATTTCCCCTTTGGCGTATAAGGGAACTAATAAATGTCCCGTCAACAACGAAATTGTTGTAATAATACGACACTTGGAACGTACTACGTCAAAGCATACTGTTAAAGCATTGTCACTCGACTGTTGCTGGCGGTTTCAGAAAACAAGGAAATGAGAATTACTCCATTCACAACGATACTTCCGATCGACGCTGCTGCACAAAATGAAAGAGGGTAATAAAACAGTTATAGCATGTATTTTTAAACAATTTATAAGCGATTTGGTGCAAACTTTTGGTAGAGCGACGTCCTCGTAGGAGAACAAATTCGGGGGCTCCGCCACCTCAGATGTTTCATTACCTCCAGGATATTGCTCTAGCAAAAGTGTGCATTAAATCACTTACACCGGCCCATTGTTGTGCAATATTCCACGCTGCAACCAAGGCAGTGGGTGTTTCCGTTCTAGTTGTTTTTACTTATTAGTTCGCTGTTAGTTCGTTTGTAACCGAGGGCATGGCTGTAGAATTTGAATTTGAAATTATTCCCGAGGGCCTTGACCGAAAGTCGCACGCCCCGTTACAGAATCTAACGCAAACATAAGACCAGAACAACAAATTAATACGGAAACAAGCAAGCCCGTATACACCAGAACAGACCATATACTATGCATGAACTAAACTACGCCACATAACCACCACTCTACACTCCACCGCAGGCTATGTCGCGCACAAGAAGAGAAGTGTATGCCTCCTGGACAATGGTATCGCACTGGTCTGTGGGCCCTTGTGCTGTAATAAATGTATCTACAACCATTACTGTTTTATTTCTCCAAAACACTGTCACATAATCAATTACGTTGACAGATCTCCTCCATTAATAACGTACAATAAACAGTCTGCAATTTAGACTTTATGGCATGGTCCTAATTTTTACAATGCTGTAAACGCGGGGCGGTATATCCCGTATCACCACGCTCAACTGCGTGATATGAATGTCACGCACAGTAAAGTGGAGTGATATGAGTATGGTGATATGTTGCCAATATTTTTATAAGATAGAGTTGCTTAATAAAACTATACAATAATTAACTTGATTTTTGTTCATGTTTACCTAATTAGTTTCCAAATGACTTTTTTACTAAAAAAAAAATTGTAGGTTCCTCATTTGAAAAAAAATGTTGAATATAAAATAAAATGTAAAAGTCAACAAATATAAAAGCAAACTAATTCTCGCATTGTTTTATTACGTAATTATCTAACACGAAAATAAGACTTTCTATAACACAAATAGTTACAAACCGAAAAACAAAACGACAAGACAAAAAAGTGATTTCTTTTCTCTCACGAACGAACAAAAATGTTTGCTGTAGACTGCGCTCAACCACAGCAGCAACTTTCATTAAAATCTTTTAAGAAACTTCTAAGAATCTTAAATCTTTCAGGAATCTATGTCGTTCATGAAAATTATATACTATACTAACCCCAAGGTATGTGAAGAAATAGTGGGTGGAAAAAGGACACCTTGTACTAACCCCACCCACCCTCTCCCAAAAAAAAAAAAAAAACACACCTGGCGACTTTAATCGCAAATCTTACGTGAACTTTCGTCGGCCTTTCGTCGGAATTGCTTATGCCTTTTTCCCTTATGCAAATCGCCTATATTAACGTTTGGTTTACCCTGTTCCGGACTATTACCCCTGACCAGAACATTGGGGTTCACTAGTTACTTCCGGAAATTGTAACTGACCTTGTTAACGTTTGCCCACGTAAGGGCGCGTTTAAGCAGCGACTCGCCTTTGCATTCTCGCAGTAGAACTCAATCGCGATGGCAAAGGTGACATTGCGATGGTAACAACGCTAAATGGATTAGCTAAATCCGACATCGTTTGAGTAAATACTTGCAGTCTTTTAATTCGTGCCAATAATACAATAATACAATTTTCCCAAAAGCTTCTGAACTCACGTTATTTGCTGTTTTCGTTGCGAGGCGGCAGACATAAAACCGCCGAATTTGAGGTGATTTCTAGGTTCTAGCTGCTGCGAGAATGCAAAAGCGAGTTGTTGCGTAAACGTGCCCTAACATTTGCTTGTACGCTTTTATACGCGCGGACGGCTTCACTGCAATGTCCCGGCCTTTCCGTTAGAAGTTGCTCATCGCAATCAGCACCATATGAATACGTCGCAGTTGTTGCCTGCGACAAAGAAATAACGGACACCGCTACATAACATTTCTTACCTTAAAATTAAACGGTAGATACGCTGTTTCCTCCTACCCGCTCAAAGGGACGCAAACCTGACTGCATCGAAACAAAATTATGCAAACATGGTGACACAAAATTTTCGTAAACAACAGCTTGCAATCCACTTATGACGGCAAACTTTCTGTGTTAACCCAACAATTTTGTTTTTCATTTCGAACGGTAGAGACCCGTGCGATAAATTAGTTACACCACCCGGAGTGAATTGAATCGACTATTATGAACCAATACGCATATCCCTCACAATGTCAATGCGCTTGAACTGCGTCTCGTCTCATCTTGATGTCGTTCTCGCGGATTGGCCTTGTGTGGGATATCATCGCCCATCGGGTGATAAATCTGATAGAGTTTGCCAGGGGTGTTGTAACTTATTACTTGTTATGTTCAACTATCAATGGGTGATTGCAGAAGATTTTTTCTGTGTTGCTCGAGGTATAGGATAGATTTGTAATGTGATAGTCAATATACGAGAAAACACTCATTCCACAATTCGAAACATGTATACAATTTTCTGAAGCCAAACAATTTGAACCATTGATTGAGTTATCCTGTAAGATCTAGAGTGTGTCGTGCCAAGTTAGATGGGATGGCGCGTAAGTACGAAAATATTGTTATAACCATTGTTAATATTGTCGGCATTGTCTCTCATTGGACAGCCAAAGTTCGGACAATGACAAGGTGTATACTGACGTGCGTGCCTAGCCACACACTAGTGTAGCACGATAAATCTAAACAACGTTGCCAAATAAATATTGTATTCACGTCCAATTCACGAAAAATAAACCAACTATAAAAACAAAGCAAAATGAACAAAGCCAAAAACTGGTGAAGAGGCCATCAAGTTGAGAGCGTTTCGGCCCTTCAAAGGAGTGATATCAACACACCAGAACTAACGAAATAAAACAAATTACACCAAAATTAAAACCAAACCAAAAACCTATAAAGAGGTGGCCAAGTTGAGAATGGTTCGGCCTATAGGCAAAAGGTAGTATCAAATTGTGGAAAACCAATTTCTTGTTGACGTGCCACTTTATTACACATGTACACGGTAGTGGAGTTGAGTCTAATACAAAATTTAAAAAAAAAGGACTGATATCATATCAAAAACCAAAACTGGTAAAAGGGGCCGCCAAGTTCCAAATGGTTCGGCCCTTCAAAGGAGTGATTGATGAGCAACAGACCAAAACATTCGCCAACTTATTCGCACCGAATAAATACTTTGGACGTTAAATGAAAACTTGAATATTGCTACCGAAAGTAGGAATGTTCTAGTTTTCATTTAACGTCCGAAATATTATTCGGTACGATTAACTTGGCGAATGTTTTGGTGTGTTGATATCACTCCTTTGAAGGGCCGAACCATTCGGAACTTGGCGGCCCCATTTTACCAGTTTTGGTTTTGATAAGTACACAACTCACTGTAACTTACATAGGAATAAACTGGCAACAGTACAGCGAAGTTGACACTAATAATAGCTAAGATTCGGTAAACCATTATTATGGACTTATATTTGTAACTTACATTATTTGCAACTTACATTATTATGAACTAACTGGAATCAGGATAACAACTCAGATGCTGCTTCAAGCTGAGTCACCTGTCCAATATCGTCTGAGCCTTGGATACGTCAACTCCCAAATTGCAATCGCCGTGCAGTGCTTAAATGCATTGATACAATACAGGCTTAAAGATACAAATTATTTCTGAAGCAGTTTATGCTTTTTTATTACAATAACTAGTCATTATGTAAAAAAAATTATTAAATACAAGAAAACAGAATCGTAAAATACTTTTGTGCAACCTCAGCAATGAAACAGAAAATTTCCCAGTCTTGGAATGTATTACGCCCAGCTCACGCAGAAATTCCATCCCGGTACAGCAATTTAATTGTCTTCTACTTTTTGGTAGACATTTTCGGGAAGAGAAGGGCCCTGTGATACCTAGTGCTCATATCAATTGTGCATTGTAAAAAAATCCTAGGAATTTCCTAGCAAAATTGCCCCTCTCGCATTCTGGCTGTAAGGCTTCGACTGGGAGCACGTTAACATGCCAGAAACCATTTCAAACAAAAATTTCGCAGTTATATTTTTTTCTAACTTATCTGCAGGTTTTAGGCTTGCAGTTTCTATACCATCCACCAAACTGAACACAAAGCCGCTGCGATTGATACTCAGAATTTAAACTTTTATTTTTTAAATCGTTTATCGTTAGTGAATGTACCAGATGGTAGCTGAACTGGCACCCAAGAAACGGTTTTGACGTCTAACTCCAGAATCAGTCTTCTGATTGAAACAAATCAGTTAACTCCTTGACCACTGCATTGTGACTGAGGTTGGCGTTAGTGACCTAACTGTCAACGCCCCGTTAAACCTCAATTCCCCCCCCCCCAACCCCACGCCGGCGACCAGTACCAGCCCGTACAGTATTGGACAATGAAATTTAGACAGTTTGGAAGGGGCAACTAAAATTCTACATCTATTAATCATGCCTGGTTATGGGAAATCCTTAAATATTACGAAGTTATTAAATTCAATAAACGAATAATAATAACCGCAAAATAAATACAATACTGTGTCTGCTATTGTAACTGAAAAAATAAAATTTGTTGAACATAGAATGAAGTCAGTCAATCACATAAACTGCAAATCTCCATTTATGGAATCTGGATAGGCCAAGAAAATGTGGTGGCTTGTTCAGTCCCAGGAAAAAAGTATCATTATGCGTTGTAAAACCTATCTTTAAAGTACTAAATTGACTTTAAAAGTATTACTCCATTTAGTTATAAATATAAATAGAGCAACAGTTTTAAAATTGATTTTGTTTTTAAGTCGATTTGAAATTCAATTTTGCGGTTTTGTTTTAAAGAAATGTATCAAGAAACGTTGAATTTAGGAAGAAAAAAGCCGTGGAAAGACAAGCCTAAGGAAAAAAACGGGGAAAAACGGCCAATGGTAAAAAAAAAAAAAAAACAAAGAGAAAGATTTCCTCAGAACGAAAGCACAGTGAAAAAGGAATGGACAGTAAACAGCCAATGGGAAAAATATGCTGTGAAAAATAAATAGAAAATAAAAAACGTTGGTGATAATCGTAGGAAAATAGCCGAAGGGAAACAATCCGAGGGAAAAAAAACTGAGGAAAGAAAAAGCGGAAGGAATAATCCTCTTACTAGTGAAATTTCTTACCTAACCTAGGTTTGTTTAATATCTCTAATGCGTGCTGCAGTGACAACCTGATGTACTGCAATGTGACTGAGGTTGGCACTAATGACCTAGTTGTCGACGCGCCATTAAACCTTAATCTACCCCCACCCTCCAATCCAACCTACAAAAACAAAAATGAGAAAAAAATGAAAAAAACACTAACGAAGACAGTAAGCAGTTTTCTTCGGTTAATTCCCTGGCCTTTGTTTTCGCGACTTCGTTTTTCCTTTGACCTTTTTCAGTCCTTTTATTAGTCTAATCCACATCCGGAGTTTCATTTTCTGGCAGTATGTTGCCAGCAGTTGTGATTAGTAGAGGTTTTACAATGTTTACTCTTTCCGCGCGAAAGCCCCCCTTCCCCCCAATTCCCCTTCCTACCGTGAAGCGCGGTCTGATTGTGTAGTGTCCTAGGGACCATGCCGAGAAAAGAAGCTCCTGAGTTGAATACTTTCATCAATCAAAAAAGAGTTAGAGATTCGAAGCGATCTGGTACCGCGCCAGTTCTACCTATAAGTTGAATGAAGTTGATTTGGAGATTTACGTTATTAAGAAACTGTAAGCTGATCTGGTTGAACGAATACCGACCATGTTGATGTTTTTGTGACCTTGTATTCCGTGCCCCCCTCTCCATTAAGAGGTTGCCCCAGTCGTCGGCATGGGGAGGAAAGTTAAAGTTTGGAACTGAATTTTTCACGACAATCGGGTCACAAAACATGGGACAATTCAACTTCGCAGAAAAAGTTTCAATATCAACTTGCGTGTGGCGAATTTGACTTCAACGAATGCAAGCCCCGGCCTCCTTTTTTTGGTTGGTTTGGGGCGGGGATTGGCCCCCGGCCCCCCCCCCCCTCCCCTCCCCCAGTGATTCCGCCGCTGGTTCAGTCAATAATAAAGGGAAAAGGAAAACTAAGCCCAATGTTTCCGGAATTTTCATTTACAGCTTGTATTTTGTCGGTGAATATTAGTTCCCAAAGTAAAGTCTTTAACACTATTTTCTTACACCCACGAAGGACAAACGTGTGTTACGCCAATGTTTAAAGCATAACAGGCCTTATCCTATTCAGACTACATTACTAAAGCTCAGTCTTCAAGTGACTGGTTACTTCGAACGTCTCTATACCCACGTGCGAGAAGTGGACTAGTCGTCACAGAGTGTCTAACGGCTAAAACGAACTTAACGTCGTAATTATTCGTCGTAACAGTTTATCATTATCCAACCGGCAACATGAAATATGCATATTCGTTATTTCTGAAACCAATTTCTTAAAATAACCGAACTTCCGCAGTCATTTACACCCTGGAGGAAGTAATCCATAAAGGAGAGTAGCAGAGAAGCCAACATTTTTCTGTCTAAATTTCATTGTCCAATACCGTACATGTTGGGGAGGAAGAGAAGAAACCAAGTCCAAACTAGAGTGCACATTTTGGGAAGGTTCTCTCGGAGCCCGAGCAGAGCAACAAAGCGGCCCGGTGGGCAGCGCTTTGTTCTGCGTAGCTAGAGGACGTGCAATAGTTTATCATAAGTAACATACACACGTATGGAGCTCGATAGAAATAAACCAGACTTCTGAGTTCGTGGCTGGAAATCAAAGGGTGCAGATAAGAACAAAACTCAATTACTCGTCAGAAGTGTTCCTTTTCCAAGTTGGTTAAAGTTTAAGATGGCAACCGGAAATGGTGCCGGGCAATAGACGGTTTTTGGCTTGTAACCAGACGAATGCGTTTCCAAGATGGCGGGTGTGAACAGAACAACCTCTGGCTTAACCAGCTAATTTTAATTGTTTACATGTTTTTATATTGTGACCAAATAAAGCAGTAAATTGCCGAAAATTAAATTCCTTGTCTTTGTTTTGCTGTTTGTGGGCTTTTCCTCTACCAGGCAGTGAACATTTTAGTATTGTAACCGGAAGAATGCATTTATCACGGTAGTTCCCATTCACACTCAACATAATTCCCAAATTCGAAATGATATAACGGACAACGGCTGTACATCGAGAACTTGTTGAATGGTGACAAGGTTTGAGGTATAGTTACGCCTTTTGTGACTGTAGAGTGGAACAAACACAGTCATATTCTTCGAATTAAGTCATGGCTTTGCGATGAAATAACAATTTAGTGATGGTGATCAAAGGTAATACCAGTCTGCTTTAACATATACGAGTCGTGCGGAGTTCAACAGTGTCTAAGGCGACGGTAACATTATTGGATATTCTTTCGCACTTTCACAGTTGTTGAGTGGGGTGGAAAGGGGCGAGCGCGATGGTATAGTCACAGAACTAACAGTTGTACATTTGTCTGGAAAACGAGTCACATTTTTCTTGTTCGATGTCACAGGCCGGGTGGATCTGGAGATATTCACAGCAAATTTTATCTCTTTCTTCATTTGAGATATAACGGATCCCTATAATTAGATTAGATACAATTAGATTCGCAATCGAAGTCCAACACTTTTCAAAGAGAAGCACACAGTTTCAGCCAGTTTGTGAGTATAGATGGTCAATATCACGTGCCTTGAGGACGATGGTGGATTGCAAGTTGGGGAGGCAAACATCTTTCCATTCTTTTTGCCCGTGTTGGCCGCTATCAGCATTTATTTACTTATGGTTTGTTTAACAATAAGAAAAAGAGAAAATAGCCGGCTCTCTGCCGGCGCAGCTGAATTTTGTTTCTGTTTGCCTAAACAAAAATATGCATTACCTGTAATTTTTGCATTCTTACTCTCGAATGTTCGAGAGTAATAATTCTAAATTTAGAAGTAATGTAGATTTTCGTTGGCAATAGAAAGAAAAAAAATAACGGCCCTCCATCAGGCCGGCTGAATTTTGTTTTTATTTACCTAAACGAAAATATTAATTACCTGTAAATTTAGCATACTTAGTCTCAAAAAAGGCATTCGAGAGTAAGAATGCGAAAATTGCAGGTAGTTATATTTTCGTCGGCAATAGAAGAATTGTTTCAGAGAAAAATTTTAAGCAAGCGTCCACCTAGTCTATTTACTTACTCACTCACACCTACAAAAGAAGCAGATGCTTTTAAAAGCTCATGGCTGCACGGCAAGCACAATACAGCTAAGGTCAGTAAAAATCAAATCACGACACAGCACACAACAGCTAACTGATGAAATAGGGAATGCAGAAAAAAATGTACGCAGAATGTATGCAAAATGTATACGCAGAAAAAATGTACACAGGAAAAAAAACATCTAAGCTGGATTTCTAATCAGGGATTCTGATTGCACCGAACCGATCAAGCTAAACCGATTTTGGCTGATTTTATGGTGAATGATTTGGATCGGTGATCAATTTATTACCATCTATAACACCAGTCTAGATTACCTCGAACATTCAGTGATAACAAAATCAGTTAGGCCTAAACCCATCAAAATCCTACTAAAAGTAAAAAACCACGTTATCTAAATGGTGTTGACCTTCTGAAGCCATTCGATCAGGCCTTTTTTTTTTAATTCTTAAAGAGATGATGTACTATCTCTTTGAAATCTTCATTGTTTTTATTATTTTAATTCCGTTCGTTTACGTTGCATCGAAAATGGTCACATGACTGTCACAACCCCACAGATGGGCAATATAAGTGAAGGTAGTTCTGCTTTTCTTAAAGCATGTGGACTGTTGTTCTTCGGCGTCGCGCACACCAAGCACTGGAGCGACCATTAAACTTGAAATACAAAATGGAGGCATCGATCGATAGCATTATTCAACCACGGTAAAAGCGGCCATACCCTCCGAAATAAACGTAACGAAAACTAGTTACACTAAGTGGGAGAGAGGTCTAGACATAGTTGGGTATTCTAGGGCCAGAACTTTACGTTTGGGACTGAAAGAAACTCAGCCTACTTTGGGCCTTACCACGGAACCTACCCTAACTAAGGGTTCGTAAAAACAGGCCTACTAAAGGCTTAGGTAGCAAAAATCCCCCTAACTAGCAGACCTAGCAGGGGTCGAGGAGGACTATCCGGGTGGCTGGCCCAAAGGCTACTGATTTTGCATGCAAGCTCTCTTTGTTTTATACGGTTTGGTTACCCCTGACAACCGTGAAATAACAAGGGTATTATGGGAAATGGAAACTTCTAGAAGGTTCTATACCACGCGCCGTGGCTGTTTGCTGTGACGTGCATATGACATGACTGGGCTAGTCTACTCCGAGTGCCAAACAGCCGTTGTTCTCGTTTTTCATTGGCGGACTCACGGTGACGTCAGGGCAAACCGCCTTTACGCGAGGTTTAGAGGCAGAAACCGGAAATGAAATTACAATACATAGATATTTTAACCTATAGCAGATTAAACAGATAAAAGCTTAATGGATGGGTCCCAGTAAACATTAGCAACATACGAGATTTGCAACAAGACGAAGTACTGGGCAACATTTTGAAGATGAAGAACTTATTGTGTGTCGATTCAAGCCGTATTCAGTTTAGTTATAAGAAACTTGAACCACGAAGATTTTGTCCCAAGTGACCCACTTCGCGTAATACAAAACCATGCGCTATACTTAGCAGTAGATACGTTCCGTTTTAAAGATGAATGCTGGATTTGGGAAAAAAAATCCAGATCAGAACGATAGCCGACCAGATCTGTGTGATTTAGATTAGGGGTTTGAGTAATATCTCTGTAATGTGTGGTGCAGTGGCAACCCGGACCACTGCACTGTGACTGAGGTTGGCGCTAATGACTAAGCTGTCGACGCGCCATTAAGCCTCACCTCCCCCCCCCCCCCAGATCTGTGAGTTCTGATCTGACTTAAAACATGAGTTGATAAACAGTTCCGTTGGGAACTTTATTTACTCCTGTTTAAAATTAATTTACCTTCTAAATTCTGACCTAGTACGTTTCTAAAACTCTTACCTAAATATATATTCTTAACTTCTTCATGTCTCGTGGTGCGAACTGGTTTCGATTTCCATGAAGAAAGTTCATTAACGCATGCTGGAGCATTTGAGTGGTCGAGACGATACGCCATTGATAGTGACACCCTCTGGTGGTAATCGTTAAAGGCTGATACTAATTTCACCCAAATATTTCCTGTATTGACAGGGAAAAGAAGGATGGATAATCCAGCCATTTACTTGTGTGATGTGCGATAGAATGGTATTCGGACATTTTCTCCCCGGACTTTTTCCACCAGATATTTTTCCCCCGGACTTTTTCCACCAGACATTTTCCACCATCGAAAACGACAGCAGACAAATTTCCCCCTTAACTCGGACATTATCTTCCCGGACCCCCCCCCCCCCCCCGACTTTTTTCCCCAGACACTTCCAGAATGTCTGTTTCCATTAAACAATTTGTCTATTTTCATTAAATGTGCTTACTTTAAAAACAGTGCCTTAACCATTTTACCCGAAATTCACGGAGGCGGCAGATGCAGGTGGGGGGGGGGGGGGGAAGGGGGTTAAATTTCTTTTGGTGCTGGTATTGTTACAGATTAGGATAGGTTAGGTTAGATTAATTGCCTCGGCTCGTCTTTCAACGGGCAGGATACGAGTTGCAAGTGGTAAACTAAGTTTGGTTTAAAGTGTGTTCTGTGATGCTGGTTAGGCGAGTTGATAGGCTAGGTAATGCCGCCTGTTAGTGGTGTACATTGAACGTAATTATATCGTGCGCACGCTACCTGAATAAATCATACAGTTTCATTTTCTGTATTTCCGGTAGTGAGTTACCGACAGTTCTGATTTCTGAATACTTTAGGATAAATCGAGCACATATGCACCTCTGGCAGTGGCAGTGTGTAATCAGAACTGTGGGGGGCATATGCACTTGTTTCGTTCTGCCTGTGTGGTCATCATGCTATACACTCGATTTATAGACGCTCATAGCACGTAACCCTCCTATTCACCTCTCTTATTTCTACAATAAAACTGACGCCATACACTAACGCCATTTAGGCGCTTTGATGTACTTAGCAAAAGTTAAAGTTATTAGCAATCATAAGCCGGCACTATTGCGTTTGAAATAAATAACCTTGTATGTGGAAGTAATGTTACATGCACAGTTAAACTCTTTTTTTTTTTCAACATCTTTTCTTCGTGGGGAGAAAATGTCTTGGGGAAAATGTCCGGGGGGGGGAGGGAAAGGGAAAATGTCCGCGAATCGATAAAATATGTGTGATAAAATATGTGATAGAATATGAGTGATTGAAACCATGACCCCACGTCACAAGAAATCTTTGCACTTTATAGGCAAAGAAAAAACAAAGAACGACACAAATAAATGATATAATTGATGGAAAAAATGCTCAGTCCAAATGTGTGTTGCAATTTGCGTACCATTAAATTTACCTGATTACGAAGGAAAACGAAAAACACATGTACACACCTTTATACCAAGAATTTATAGGGTTGGAGAAGAGAATTTGTAACTCTAAAAAGTCCCTATTGATACGTGTTAAATTCATTCTTTTTATTTCCATCCGAGTTTTCAGGAGGCCGCCACGCGTTCCATCTGGTAATTTTTCCTCAGTTTTCAGCCCACATCAAAAGTAAACTAAATATTACAACAAAGCTAAACTAAATTAACACTGGCGATAGCCAGTGTTAGTAAGGGTCGACCTAGGACCTCTGTGTTAAACTCTCAACTTTGAGAGCTTATAACTCCGTCAAAAGTAAACATATTTAAACCAAATTTGGAATCTAGCCTTGACTAGTAAAGGCCTGTCTGCAGTCCAAAAATTGTGAAATTCGGTCCAGCCAAACCCGAGATGCAGACAAGGGCCAAATAGACAACTTCTTGTTCAGCTTCTTGTTGTTGTTGTTGTTCTGGGGATACTTTCGTCTGTCCTCTCTACAGGTCAAACCATTTGTCCTATAAAGCTGGTTCTTAGCTCATTTTACAGGTATTGCTCTGTAGATGTGCCCTTTTCATAAGGCCTTTTCTAATTGGTCAAGTGGTTCAGGGGTTACGGAGCTCTAAACCACCAGATTGATTGTTTTACATTGTTTTAAACATTGTTATTATGCAACAATACCAGTTAGCAAACATCAGCTGCGAGACATAGACTGAAGATTAAAGGATTTGTTTCTATTGTTAACATTGGCGATAGCTTGATTAGTGAGGGTCAGCCTAGGGTCTCTTGTGTTAAACTATCAGCTGTGACCGTCAACTGCACTGTTTTACAGTTTAGCTGCAATTCTAAAAGTAACACGAATTAATAAACAAAAACGGAACGTTAAATGTTTAGAGTAAGGATCTAAAAGTCAAAACCTAGAAGGAACACGGACATGCTTTGACAGTTAGGGTCTAGGTGTAAAATTTTGTCAGTAAGAGGCTGGAAAGCATTAGACCCTTACTACCCGGTGGTCAGCAATAAACACATTTTCACGAAAAACTGGAAATCATCCTACAATGACCCATGTGATGATCAAGTGGTAGTATGGTTATACGTTTCCTGCTTTGCTTTACGTTGAAAATTATTTTTCAATTTAGTAACATGCCAGCATATTCGTAGCAGACAGCATTATGGTAATCCTCTACCATAAATCTACGAAATATAATAAAAATTCTAAAGCATCAAAAGACAAAATGCCAAACTTCACAAGAAAATTGTGTTATTAAAGTTCCAAAACAATATTCTAAGAACAAAGAAAACCTGCTACAACCGTTCATACACACGTTCAGTCCGAAGAGACTAAAACTAATGTAACCACCGGGTAGTAAGGGTCTAATGCTTTCCAGCCTCTTACTGACAAAATTTTACACCTAGACCCTAACTGTCAAAGCTTGTCCGTGTTCCTTCTAGGTTTTGACTTTTAGATCCTTACTCTAAACATTTAACGTTCCGTTTTTGTTTATTAATAATAATTAAATACAAGCTAGTTTCGTTTAGTTTAGTTTAATTTTAGGCTAAAAAGTGAGTAGAAATTCCCACATAAAACTCATGGCGCCGTCTATAAACTTATAGACGGAACTAATAGGGATGAATCTAAAACGTTTCAGAAGGGCCTCAGTGACAAATTCTCCTCGCCCCACCCTATAAATTCTTGTTTATACTAACCTTCCTTACCTTGAAAGGTACTTTTTTACGTGTTTCCCATGCAAATTCTAAAATACCAGCTGTGACAGCTAATCCGACACTGACTGACAACAAGGCAAAGACGCCTCCCAATTGGCTGATGACCAGTTTTGAAGAAGCCGAACGATCTTCAGGACAGTTGTTGTTTTGGATATTCCACCATCGGTTTTTCAGTTTTTCCACAATCCCATCTTCTTTTAACGCCAAAATGCCCTGGTTGATTCTGTTCCAGTATGGAGAACCTGTAGTTACACCAATAAGGACTCGAGTTATTACTCTGACTTACTGATTAGGATGTAGTGTCAAACTAATTTTTGGAATTCTTAATAGCTTGGACATGGAAAAGTTGTTAAAAGACAGCACTATACTACGGACAAAAAAATAAATTAATCACTCTGAGGGGGCATAAAGGCCATGTCAAGTTTAACATGGTTCAACACGGTTGGGACGACGAAAAACAGAACGGAATTACTATTTGGCTGATTGAAAGTTTTATTTTTGGCGGAGCGAGCGAGTGAAATGAGCGAAGCGTGTCTTGTAACGGCTACCAAATTGCAAAATGTTGGTTCGATGGTTGATCGGTAACCCCGGTAAACCCGGAATGAAATCTGCCACATCATTTAACTGAAAGCCCGAAAGGTATTGTTGCGCTTGTCGAATTTGCAGTAAATCTATCAGTTATTACGGAAGAAATTAAACTTTTTCGAATTGGTCGATCTAACACTCCACTCACCACTGTAAATTTAGAATCGAGAATAGTTAAGGAATTCGGACGAAGCATAAGCCCTGCTACTTGTAATCAAGTAAACTTTAAAAATAAGCGGCAATTTAAAACATCGTTGCTTCCTGATCGTTGTTTTTTTCAGTGTAACAAAACGAAATAGTAATATCTGACTGTCGCATTTAACCATCACAAGAAAGCGGGCAAGTTTAAAAAAAAAAAAACACACAAAAATCTGTTAACAAAACACCGTCACTTAATTAAAAAAAAAAAAAATGCTTGGAGAAATTCCCGTCAACGTGGCGATCAAAATGGCGATTACACTAGCGTTGGAAATCCTAAACATGGCCCTTCAAATTGCCGTAGAATGACGAAGTGGTTTATATAAAACGAAAGAATACAGCAGACAACGTGTTTATACCACTACACGAAATTAACACTGTAGCATGGTTCTAAATAATATTTTAAGAGTTTTCATTTCCATGTGGTAACTTGATCTCTCAACCCTGTCTTGGATGAATGTATAGGCCTACTTCCAACGCATTTCTCTGTAGCTCCTGCTTACGAAATTAAAACGGCAGCTAAAAATTAGACCTAAAGGTTCTGAGAGCATTAGAATTATTTAAACTGTATCTTCACGCGAGCGAATATCTTTTGACCTTCAATTGTAACGATTACAATTTTTAAATCAGCGATCGCTGTTGCACATAGGGGTGTGCCCCAAGATTGTCATTGGAGGCGGCATAGGTCGTTTGTCAGTGGCGGCATTGTAAATGTTTTCATTCTTTGAATTGTTAAAAACTATCGAACTGATGATTGTTTGGCTTACATTTACATTCTTTATTATTACTTCTTTTTTTTTTTTTTATCAAGGAAAGATATTTTATAACAAAGCAAGATTTATTGGCGGTAGCATGCAGTCTACCAGCCCTAAGGGTGGTTAACGTGGCATTTTATTTTTACCCGGCGGCTATGGCGCACTTGTGGAAAAAGGCTGCAAACAACGAAAAAAAAAAAAAAAACTAAACGTGGGAGCGAACGAAAGTCTTTAAAATTAGTACTACGAAGGCCTACTTAAAAAAAAAATAAAATGTGAATAAGGCCAGCGAAAAACAGTACTTCACATCAAAAGGCGAAAGCCAAACTTGGCTGAGTGCTTATTGCACTCAAAATTTTTAAAGAGCATTAACATGTATGGCAAAGTCATTAAAATTTATTTTATGTAACAGTTATTACTTGGGTCAAATATCCAACTGAAGAATTGACATTCTAAAAATGTGAAAAATTGATACATAAAAATAATTTTAAATAGATTTATTTGTGTGCTTTTATGGTAGCAGATTTTGCGCCTCACCAGTTAACACTTTCACGCCTAACCTTTTTTATTTTGAACGAGCATTACATCCTGACTGATTTTAGCATTTACCAAAAATATCATTTAAGCGTGCAGTGGAGCTCAAGAATTTAAAATATAGTCACTTATCTCAGAAAAGCATACTTTAAATGGTGATGCATTCAGAATTTTTTTACACAAATTAGTACTGGCACAGTAAGCAGTGAAACAATGTTGAAAAACTTACACGAACGCTAAAGTTCAACATTGTTGGCCGCCATTTTGTATTCAGCTAAGCAAGGCACCTATACAACTTCCAACAAACACCATTTCACACAGCTTAGACTAATCAGTGCTGCCATCTAACGACTGATATGTGCACTAAAATACGTTACCTAGCAACACTGCGTGAAGAGCGTTGGACGTACTGGTACGTTGACTTTAGCATGCACCCACAAACGTACAGGACGTACTGGTACGTCCATAGGCACTGGCAGCAGTGCAGATGAGTTCAAAAGAAGTACTAGTACATCCATAAGCTTTAAAGTGTTAAATGACTTTCTGGAACCCGTTTTTTGTTTTATTTCTGTCCCACCTTCAGGTTCTTTTGTGCCAGCAGGGGGGTAGCAACTCTTACGGCACGTTTAAGCAAAGACTCGACTTTGCATTCTCGCAGCTAGAAGCTGCTAGAAATTACCTGAAATTCCAACATGGCGGCAGTTTTAGCTCTGCCGGCTCGCAACGAATAGAGTCAATAATTGGGTTCAGAAGCGATTGGGAAAATTGTTTCATCAGGAGGAATTCTTTATCTTACTGTCACGAATTATAAGACTGCACGCATTTGCTCAAACGGTGTCGGATTTAGCAAATCCTGGAAGAGTCGTTACCGCGGCAACAACACCTTCGCCATCGCGATTATATTTCGGCTTCGAGAAGGCAAAAGAGAGTCGTTACGAAAACGCGCCTTTACAGTCGCAATGATCGCGATGTAACGTCACAGAAGGGTTACTAGCGTGCTACTTGACAAGGACTACAGAAGCACAGACAAGTTGGTGCTGGATATCGTAGGTTAAGCCAGCACGCATTGGCGTTCAAAAATGCAGGCAAATAAACATTGTGCTGTCGCAAACTACCTAAACGATTCGTGTTTTTTTTTTTTTACAAAGCGCATATGGTAAATGTTAGCAAACACAATACACCTTCACGGAATTCGTTCGCCCTCGCTTTCCTTACTGTTGTTTGCCGGCCATTTTTGAGCTGCGTTATTGCGACGTACGGTAGCTTATTGGGGCAACGCCAACTATTTCTACAC